>JBAFTA010000022.1:5965234-5986329 GCA_036919975.1 Melanotaenia parkinsoni
TACATGAAAATTCAGTGCAATCCATTGGTTTCCTTAGCTAAATTTAGTTTTAAAAACTGGAATTTTATGAATGCAGTTACATTAAATTTCACTTCATCTGTAGAGGAACTATATGTAGTTTCTTTATTGGTGCTATTAGAAAAACTGAACTTCAAAAGGAAAATGATAAACCACCTAGTCACCTAATGCTTCATCACATCAAGAAATATTTGGTTGTGTTTTACCTGCTGGCCTGAAGAAGGTCAACCCTTGAGAATGTGATATTTGTCATGCTGTAGACATTTTTAAAAGCTGTTCTGTTGCCAATGAACTGAGGTGGGATGTTACGTTGCCCAAAGTAACCTTTTCTTTAAAAAAAAAAAAACTCTATACTGACATTTTAAGGGATCTCAGGCTGACGGGATGATGAACATGGGTTTAGATTTGGGATTTATATTTCCTTCAGAATGTCTGGTTTAGTATTCTTCATGAAGTAGGAATTTAAAACAGCTCTCATGCCTGCTGATGTCGGGCTTCCTGGATACTGCAAATCAATCTAACAGGTTGCAAAGAAAAGTATCCCATAATTCCAGTTCATAATTGCAAAACCAGTGTTTTTATTATATGAACACTCAAATGAATACTTTATAAAGGTTGATTACTTGCAACAATTCAAGGCAAAAAGCATAAAACAAAGGCCTAACTGTAGAATATGCAAGCAAATTAATATAATAAATTAAAGTTCTTATTGTCATAAAGGTCTACAGCAAACCAACAATGCTGTAAAAAAGGGAGAAAATATACAGTTTTTGCATTTCAGGATTCCCTGCCATAAAAAAAAAAGAAAAAAAACACAATAAAATCAACTGAATTTACTTGGTAGAGTATTAAACACTCTGAATATAATTATCTATCTATACCTCTTATTGTTAGTGTTGTGGGAGATTTGTTTATCTTTTTATGTTTTTACACCGCTGTTGTGTAAGTCCTGGGCTGCTTATGGAAAATTTGGCTTGTGGTCTTGAATTTCTCTCCTCCTCCAGATGGCATTCAGCAGAGTCTTTGCAGCGAAATAAACTTATGCACCAACAACAAATAAGACAAGAAAAAGAGGCACAAAGGGCATTTCTCAAACAACAAATTTGTTCTTGGTGGTTGAGCCGCTTTTGGTAGCTGTGTCCGTATGAGACTGGTAGCCGATAGTCATCTTCATGGGAAGTCCCAAACGCTCCTTGTAAACCCTCCTGTTGACAGAAGAATAACATAAAAGGGGGCAAAGACTCTTGTCGCCTGTTCAGTCTGAAGACTTGGAGGATGATTCTCACCCTATGTGTGTTACAGCCTCCCGGTTCTCGTAGTCTGATGTCCAAACGGCTATTTTATCTCCTTTGTTGCGGATGTTGACGACAGCTCCGCAGACATCATCGCTGTAGTCATCAAAAGCTTCTCCGACTAAGCACAGGAGCTGGTGAAAGGAGAGAACAGGAAAAAGAAAAAACTGTTGTTATGACATCATGAGTCATGCTCAGTTAACAGCGAAAGGAAGGCCTTCTTATTCTGATAAAAGGAAGAGGTAACTGACAAAGTTCTGTTCTCACAAATTAAGTTTTAAGGAGTGAGACTGAAGTGTTACTTCACATTAGACTTCCAGCAATTACATTTCAATAGCAGATGTTCAACCTTGGATATTGCATATGCATGTTAGTGTGCATTACCAGGTGGAAAGAGGAGAAAAAAAGTAATGGAGTCCATATAATGTTAATGTAATTGTTCATAAATTTATTTTTCGGTTCTACCGCGTGTTTGCGCACTTCGACACCTTTTGGATAAATGTGTTCTTTAAGGTCATGATCGCATCGAATAATATGCTGGATTTGGTACTAGGGGGCTCGGGTCAGCTGAGGGTTTTAACATTTAGCTGGTCTGAGTTTCCTTTCACACTGTCCCACTTAGCCAAGCTAACCAACTCATTTTTAATTTTGGTTAATGCAGAACAATTTCTGATTCTGCCATGTATGTTGTAGTACGCTTCCTGCATTTGGTTCACTTGGAGTGAACTGAGACCTACGTTTGTAGGTGGGCCAGAGTCCACTTCTTTGTCCACTGATGATTATGATGAGATGTGTTGGACTAAAATCTCAGCACATACGTATTATTTGTCACACTAAATAAATCATGTCACTGTAAGAGAAAATAACTTGTTTCCATAACAGCTACAGTTCTGACTTTACAGTAAGACCCTTGTGCTTAGATGCAGGACACACAGAAGCTTGCTCAGTGCCTGTGCATCACTGTCAGTGACCTTAAGAACATCAAGGGAGCTCACCATAACACTGTGAGAGAGCAGCAAGTGAGCTGATTTTCATCTACTTTAATTTGACAGGGTTGTGATCCCTTACCATCAGCTCAGAACACAGTCAAAATAATGGTATGTCTGAGATTTCATAGATAAAACAGATGGCAGCAACAATAAAAACCACCTTCTCTGTGGCTCAGGGGTGTAATAATCACCCAGTTCTGCAGGTAACAAGTGTGATGATAGAGTAGTAATTCTAATCATTACAGCCAGCAGGTAATAAATACTTCTTTGGGGAGAGGCTACAGAAATGATAAACAGTGTCTTTGGTTTGAGTTATAAAAGAGAAAGAACAGCAGCTACAGAGAAACCTACAGTTTCCAGCCAGAAACGGTCCAGGTCTATTCTCCTCTGCTGCTTGGTGAGTGTGATCAGCCAGCGTCCACCTCGCTTGTTCCTCTCATCCTCCCACATCGGCTCAATGCCATCCTGCAGCATTGGTTCAAATTGCCAACACACAGTCAGAACAAGTGCACCAGTTTCAACACGAATTCCAGTGTACCAGCAGTAAAGCTATTTTTACAACTTAAGCTTTTTACCTAGCAGTGACTTAAACATAAACAACTGATTACTGTTGATACATGTCAAAACAGCACAATAAGTAGTTATTAAATTTCTAGCACATCCTGCACACATGATTTAGCAGCACCTATTATGTAAATGTAGCAACCAATGATGTAATAACATCTAATAACATAATACGTTGCTAAGATTGTAATATGTTTTTGAGCCAATAATGTAATAAATGTATTAAAATAACTTTTGAAAATGTAATAACTGCAGCTGATAATGTAATATTACATTTAAAAAGACATTTCCCAGAAATATAAGACTTTTTCAGTTTTTGTGCAACTTGCTGTTATGAAGTAAGTATAATTATATTATTGGCAAGTTATCATGTTATTGTTTTTATTACATTACTGGTTGCAACATGCATGTCCCTCATTTCTCCATCCTTGCATGCATAAGTAGAACCTAAATCTGGGGAGGTGTTTGCTTTGCCTGTTCTGGACAGGGCATTATCTATGTATATGTAGTTCAGTACACAATAGAGCAGGGGGCTCCAACTCCGGTCCTCGTGAGCAACTGTCCTGCAGGTTTTAGATTCTAACCTGATGCAACACACCTGACTCAAGTCACTGGGTCATTAACAGGCTTGTGCAGAGGTGTGTTGTAGTAGTAGACATCTAAAACCTGCAGGACAGTAGCTCACGAGGACCGGAGATGGAGACCCCTGCCATAGAGCAATTGTTAGCACCCTGAAGATAATGACAAGGAGAACTGAGAGAAAAAAAAAAAAAATTTAACATTTGGTTTGATTTTAATAAACTTCAGTGTGTGCACTGGACCTTCTCCCTCTCTCTGCATATTACTGGAAAAGGTAAGCGAATTGAGCATACCTTAAAAAGGGAGTAGTCACAACCTGACATGAGGTTGCTTGACAACTGAATATGGTTGTAGAGGCTGAAACAGAGAGTGTAATGTTAACAAAACATGCCTGCCAGCAGACGTGACAGTATTAAAAAAAAATACTAGAGTCATGACAGCTATTCTTCTTGTCTGTTAATGAAAGTGCTGGAAATCAGACTTTTATTACTCCTTACGCCCAGAAATCTTCAACAGTGTCAAACTTGGAGATGAGTCTCAGGTTGGCCTGCCATGTTTTGCTCTTGTCATTCTTAAAGAACCACAACGACCATCTGTTGGAAACAAACAAAAAAAATAAAAAATCTTGCATGAAATACAAACACTCGACAAATAAAAGCAATCAAAGTAACTCAGTTTGCAGCAGAAGGGCCACATATGAATCCCACCAGATGCTTTTGATGTGCAGTAAACCATACAATCACTCTTTTGGTCCAATTAACTCTGATGCTGTGTCATACAAATCCAACTCTAAATCCTTCTATTGCTATCCAGTAGCCTGAAACTCTTTCAGCTGAAGAATAATAAAGCAAAGTGTGACTGTTATAAAGTAATTAAAGCAGCCACTGTGTCACAGTGGCTGCCTTCAAACGAGAGCACAGTCCACATAAATGCCAAAGAAGGACAGAATAAGCCATTTAATGCAAATTAAATTCCTTCAGTTGAACTGAATATGCATAGCAGACTGTCACACAAGCAAATGTGTGATACAGCCTGTCAGCTATTCAGCTTGTGGCAGTGTGTATGTGTGTTCTCCTTTTTAACTTGTCAGTCATAGGAGAATATCTGATTAAGGCCATAATCTTAAATAGCGCAGTATAAAGTACCTCTGGTGGACAGCAACAGTTTCTTTGCCTCCTGGTTACATCCTAAGATATGCATCAGTATGCCACGTTGCTTAAATAACTTATTAAATTAGTTAAACTGAGTAGGAAGTTGGCTTATAATAAAATAGAATTTCGGATAAAAAAAAATGCCACCAAAAAAGATTATTACATAATTTTTGAGCATCAAAATCTAACATTTCAGTAGCCTCTTACAACAGAGCTGAGAAACTTTTACTTAAGTTTTTAGTTTTTTTTTTTTTTGCTGACTGTCTTTCTGTTGAGTTTAGCTTCTTTATTTGACCTTGTTGGACATAAATATCCTTGTGGAATTTAAATATACATAAAATATTCAGCCATTGCTTATCTGTATTCAGCAAAGGGGAGATGGAAGCTATCTGAGTGTGGATTGAGAGAAAAAAACACTCAACAGTTCTGGACAGGTCATCGGACCCTCACAGACAATCGCAGACCCACTTTGGGGAAAATATAAACTCTCCAGTCCTGCAGAAGGCATGCATTTCAACTGGTACAATTTAATATCACTCTAATACTGTGTATATATTTCAATATATTAAATTTGTTGTGCAGATCAAAATAAATCATTCAAATGTAATCAGGTAATCGTGCATACTCATTTTATTTACCTTCAATATATTTTTATAGCAAAAGCTGAAAACACCATAAACTAAAGCAGCTATTCGTAATCTGTTTTAAAGTTTACATGTTTTATATTTGGTGAGAAAAAGAAATAAATTCTGCATTTTTATTTACTTTTCTAACATTTTTTTACCCGTAATCTTGCAGGCAGTTCTGAAAGTGGATCAGCTTCCTCTTGTGAACAAAGCAGACATTATTTTCAGTCAACAGTCGATTCATTTCTCCGTTTCACTTCCATTCAGCTGCTTAACCAAGGGTCAAAGACTGTGACACATAGGTCTTCAATCTGATGCATGGGTTGATCTTGACATACACTTCCACACACACATCTGGGAGCGGTCTCTCTTACTGAGGTGGCTTCTTTTATTGTAAACACATAACACAGCTAGAAGTGATGATGAGTGGCAAGGGAGGAGTAGATCTCTTAAATAGGAAGAAGATGGCAAAGGACTGAGAGAAGGCAAAAACCATAAAAAAAAGCTATGATCACTGACACTCACTGGCCACTTTATTAGGTCTAACTTGCTAGTATCATGCTGGACCCCCTTTTGGGTCTTGGTTGAATTTAGCGTTTTTTTTTAATTACTGTTGCCTTCTATCATCTCCACCCTCTGACATCAACAAAGTATTTTGCTTTAGACAACTGCTGCTCAGTGGATATTTTCTCTTTTTCGGACCATTCTCTGGAAATCCTAGAGGTGTTTATGTGCAAAAATCCCTGTAGATTAACTGTGAAATACTAAGACCAGGCTGTCTGGTATTGACAACCATGCCACGCTCAAACTCAATTAAACCTTCTTTCTCCTGCAGTCTAATGCTTGGTTTGTAATTCAGCAACACGTTTTGACCATGTCCATGACTAAATGCACTGCGCTGCTGCCGTCTGATTGGCTGATTAGATATTTGTGTTAACAAGCAGTTGAGCAGGTGGACCTAATTAATAGGACAGTGAGTGTGGATTTAATTTTTCTAAAAACTGCTGAAAAGGCAAATTTGCCAAAAACAATACAAGCAAACTCTTGCTGTTTAACGTCCAGCCTGGAATGAAACAAATTCAGCAGCATCAATGACTATAAAGAAAGTTAAGCCCAATTTGTAGCTTGCATTTTAACATCCCTGTTGTGTTTGTACCAACAACACAATTAAACTGACTGGCTTATATGTTAATTAAAGTGTGCACAGGCTTTGCTAATTGCAGTGTGTCTACATGGAAATTATGCAGGCACACTTTAATTTTTTTTATAGCAGTATAAAACTATTTCCAGTTGAGAGTAGCTTTATCCTTTCGCTTCCTAATAATAACTTCCAACAGATTCTTAGACATCAAATTCTTATCTAAATTACACAATGATGCACTAAAAAGACAAAAAAAGCAACACATGTTCACAGGCTGCGATTAATTATATGAAAGCTTCCCCACACAAGACTGTAACTTACTTAAAAAAATAAAAAGCTGATAACCAACAAGCATTTTATCCCAAACATAAAATATGTTTATCAGCATCAAAAAGGCAGCACTAGAATTAATCCATTGTGTTATCTTTGAACTTAATTGAATTTGTGTGTGTTTTATGCTTGCCTTAATCAAACCTGTTTAAAAATTAATTTTCATTTACAGGCACTGACCTGTTCTGAAGCGGATGTTTGATGTAAGCCTCTGGACTCACAATCTCCTGTCCAGTCTCCTCAGCTCCATCTTCTTCAGGCTGGGGTGGACTCGGGTTGGTTTCCTAAACAAGTTCAGTGAAAGAATATATGCTGTATGAGGAAGTAATGCAGGGGATTTTTCTGTCATTAGGGAAATTGTAATTCTTTCCAGGGTCCATTCATGGCTTTACTGACACTTGTTGAACTATTTAGGACAAGTAAATACCAAAGCTTACAAAACAACTGTTCAAATCTTAAACAATGTAGAATCTAGCTGAACAAACTGCAATTATTACTGCAAAAATAAATTCCAGGCTGTAAGTGCTCAGAAATGAAACCTAACATGAACATCTGGAACACATTTCGGTGGGATGAGAAACCACAGTTTGGCTAGCTGACTCAAGCTAACGTTAGCCCTTAGCCTTGTTGTGACATTTAACTACAGATTCATTTTGAAACATCATGTCATCGGAGCTACTAAAAGCATAAACAACGTTGAGCTCTCCCGTATGTTGCACAGTTACACATTCACCATGACATGACTTTCAAAATAAATAAACTTCAAAAAGCATTTGGAGAAATGTTACTTTTTTAATGTCATTTGTTTTCAATATACAGCTAATTGTTTTGGGTGAACGTATAAAGTAAATTAAATAGTCTAACTTTTACCGTTGTCAGCAGCTAAACTAGCTACCGCTGCATCATAGAGGTCAGCACGGGCCAGTGCCGACCAGTTTTGACTATCGAAATTTATCTACAAAACCACAGCCATTGAAATATGATTGATTATTCTGGGAATGTTTAGGCAATCAACAAAGGTCTATTGATAATCAACCTCTCAGGTATATCCGCTTACCATAATATGAGCAACATCGAAGATGTTCATTTTTAAATAATGTCATTTTTCTAAAGTGAACAGCTCGTCGTTTAGTTACAACGTCAGCCTGAAAGTTGGGAGATCTCCATACACAAGCGTTCCCTCTTTCACGCCAGGGGTCGTGGCACAGAACACACTAAACTACTAAAATCAGCACGTACAGTTATCAAGAAAGTCAACAGCCTTTTGAGGATAAAATTTTAGACTTCTACATAGACTTTTAATTAGATTTTACCCTGTAATTAAATGGTGAAGCTCACCCATATGTTTTGAAATGTTCTGTACTGTGAATACTCACCGGTTCGGCAGTCGCCATCTTACAAATCTCTGTTAGGAAAGTTTCTGTTGATTGGACCGAGATGTGCAACGTGACGTCGCTGCTGTGCACATGCGCGTTGTGCCGCTGCTGGCTGGCTGCTCGTCTGCGACTCCACCCCTCCGACAGACGAAGGCATGGCGAGCACCGAGGCCAGAAGGGAGTGTGAGACAGAGGGCTGCAACAAGGACGCCAAACTTCAATGTCCCACATGTATCAAGCTTGGTATTCAAGGCTCCTATTTCTGTTCACAGGTACTGCTGCTTTTTCGGGTTAAGCGGTTAAAATGTCAGCTTTAGCTGCACACCGGGGCCCTCTGTCACATCACGAGGCTGCTAACTGTCAAGCTAGAAATGTGTGCTCCAGGTGCTTGTAAACCGATAACATTTTGATAAACGTTAACGAATACATTTGGACAATATCATGTTATACATACTTCTTTGGATAAAATATAGCAGTCAGTGATAATAACAGATAACACTGTTACTACTGAAGGCCGAAGGATAATATCTAGCTAGCTAACTGTTGGCTGGTTAGCTGCAGTATAACTATCTAATATAACTTATCTGATCAAATTAAAAATATGTGGTCCAATGATCTTTGCCCGACAAGAGAAAGACTACGTACTTAGTTAAGTGCATAATGTTTATAAACTTTTGTTTTCATAGTTAGACTAGTGTTGGTAATTCTTGAGGTTAAAGCTGCTAAGAGTTGCATGTCAGATCACTTAATGCCACGATGTTTGACCTGGTTCTCTGCATACCCTGAGACCCATAAACATAGCTAGCTTTAAATATCTTTAGCCGCATATTTTGTGTTTGGCTGAATATTACAAAACCTATCATCCACATAGTGCACGGATAAATGGAAGGGACTTGTCTTACTCAGCTGTTAATAAGATCCTGCTTGTCACATTCATATGCATTTAAGTTTTTCCACTAAATTTGGAAAGGTCACTGATGAAGGGGAAATTTTGATTAGGCCTAATCTAATCAAAATTACAATGTTATTTTAAGTCAAAACTGCAGAAATAGTTAGGTTGAGTAGGTATCAGACACTAGTTATCTTTACGGTGATTGCAACATTAACTGTGCAACCTAATCACCTTTTTACTTTTTGTACTTGCAGACCCTTTCTGCTGTTAATGGTCTTCTCCGTCTTCAGCTCAAATAAAATAAATACAGAAAATAAAACGATAAAAAAAAACTTGAACGTGTCTACCAGAACGGACTCATTATTTAATTTTGATAAAATAATCACTTGCATTAGATAAATCAAACCTGTTAAAGATGAGAATGAGGACAGATTTGGTGGCCGTGCATATTATTGTTACGCTTTAGAGAGGGAACAGTTTGCACTCTGATAACAGTACAAATAATTTTTCCCTCCAGGAATGTTTCAAAGGGAGCTGGGCGTCTCACAAGTTGCTGCACAAAAAAGCAAGTAAGTATAACCGATTGCTGAGAAGTATGTTCTGTGTCATGATTAAATTGTATCCTCTGTGAAGTGACACAGCTGTGTTAGATCCTTCAAAGTTCATGTGTTTTTATTTATTTTTTCTTTTATTTAAAATATATTTTAAGAGGAAGACCAGCACCAGAATGAAGCTAAGAACTGTGTGGAGAAGAACAACACAGACCCATGGCCAGGCTATCGCTATACAGGAAAGCTCCGCCCTCACTATCCACTGGTAAGTTTTTTTTTTTTTTTTTTGAAATAAAACATGGAAAGACAACAATTAAAGCTACATATCACAGTATAGTTTACAGCAAAATCAAGTCATGTATCCACACCTGTTATTTGTGCAAACTTGTCAGATACCCAACAAAACTAATATTAATGGGAAATATTGAAGATTTTGACTTGTTTAACTTTGTGTTGTAACTTCCCTGCTTGATCCACTATTTAGACCCCACTGAGGCCTGTACCAGGAGACATCCAAAGACCAGACTATGCAGATCATCCCAGAGGTAACCAAATCTACTTCTCATTTTTCATCATACATTTAAAAGGCATTGCTCCCTTTTAGCATAATTTTGCGGTGGAGCCAAATGTACTCAAATTTTCCTTTTTTTTTTTTCCTCCATGTGGAAATGTCAGTGCTAACGTGTTATCAGTTTGCTCAGTTGTATAAAAGCTATAAAATCATTATAAGAGGTACTTAGTCCCTCTGAACCTACTGATTATATTAGCAAGGCATCAGTTAATTTATTTATCTGGTGCTGCTTTGTACGACGGATCCCTAAAATCTCAATGACCACAACTAAAAGAGGACTCTTAATGAAATCCTTTTTTATTTTTACAGCAAAATTTCTGTTTACTTCATGTAAGAGTTGAAATCCATTGTAGTCCATGTGCATCTGTATTATGGGATATAATAAAGTAAGGCTGTGGTTGGGCTTTTTATTTATACATAAGAGGTCTGATGTGTGACAGTGATGGAAAGCTAGAAAGTCACCGCTGAACTGCACATTTGAAACGATATAAACTGTGTTAACAACAAAGTTGTTGAACAAGTGAATTTGCCAAAGTTTGTTGACAAGCAGAAAACAGATCCCAAACCACTTTAACATATCAGTAAGCAATGGCATGGAGAGCTTTAACCTGTTCATCGCCTGTCTTGGTGTGTTACCGAGGACAATGCATTCAGTCGTGCATGTGTTTTCTATCAGTTTTGTGTGAATACACTGATGAGCTGATGTGTTCTCCTGTTTACTTAAGAACTATTCACAAACTGTGACGGTCTGTACAGCCCTGCAGCAACAATGCTGCAAAGCTGATCTAAGATCACAACCAGAATGCTGTGCTGTAGTTGTACTCTGTAACTTATAATTTAAGTTCACCTTAGTGGACAAATCAGTGATGGGGTGGAGCTGCAGCATACACACTCAACCAACTGCATTTGGTATTTGTGTATTTGAGCCATTATTGTATGCGTTGAGCAAGCATTGGAAAGATGTGTAAAAGTTACTAGTTTGAGTGGTTTGATTTAGAATTACTACAGACATATTATTTAAAATCACAATTTGCTTTTTGTTTTTGACCTTTATATGAGTATATTGATATATCTCTGTTTGCATGTGCAAATTCTGCAAAGTTGCACAGCCCACACCAGCAGTGATTACTCACCCCTGCTAGAACCACTGCAGCGCAACAGCCTGAAACGGCGTGTTTGTGGTCTAGGATTTACTTCCTTCCCTTACCCACATCACAATGAAAAACAATTACACACTGACTTTCTAGTGTTTAGTGTGGCATGTGTCATGGTACTCCAACATTTTAGGATCAATCAGCTGATCAGTCAAATATGATTAGGCTCTTGCAGACCCCAACATAAAATGGCTAACTTTTAAATGGAGCTAAGTATATTTCTTCAGATGTCACTTCTTTCAAAGCTGATATTCCATACCTTCACCTGGAATTGATTTTGCTCTGTTCAACAGCCCAGTTACATCCCACTGTGATCACTCCCCACCGACTGTTTCAGATTTATTATAGGGAAAAGTAAACCTGCTGACAGGTCTGCTCTCACATGGGGTTTTTTATACTTCTTTTATATAAATTATCACACATTGTGATAATTCTAAGCTGTCACCTATTTCTCTGGGCAAGTAATTCATTGTGCAACCATGGCAACGTCTGCATCCTTGTCATCCGACCACAAAGATCCATATTCAGGTAGTCATGGTTACAGTCTCTTCATTCTCTTGTGATTCCTATGCAGGGAGTGAAGCACAATTGTTGAGGGCTAATGATTCCTAACATATCACTGCTTTTAAGCTCAAATGTTATTTTTTTTTCTTTACATATACACATATCATATAAAATATTAATTATTACCACAAATGAAGAAATCAGACCTGATCATTAAGACAACATGATGATGACAATCTCCCTTTTCTGAGCAGGTGTATCAAGGCGTAAGTAAACTGAATTGATTGTTGCTCTCACACTGTGGGCTCTTTGGGTCAGAAAGAAACTATATTTGACTTGTACACATATTTGTGTCACGTCCGTGTTGCTAGGCAACTGTTACATTCATCTAGCAATCTTCATGTTGAGTTAATAAATTATAAATCAGTGAACTGTGATGATGCCGGACCTTTGACCAGTACTTATTACTAAACTGAAATTTATAAATAACTTTTCGCAGTATCTAGTGGAATAACAAGCTGTCTGCTTCATTTCAAATGTGTCTGACTGCTCTGTGACCTGTGCTTCTCTTGTTCTCTATATAACAGTAACCGACATGCTCTGTTCTGACCAGTCAACAGTGTGAGTGTCATTAGAGTCTGTCTGCTCAGCCGCTGAAGCCGTAGCGTAGTCTGCAGGAGTGGCTAGTTATTCATAGCAACATGTATAGTAGTACAAGATGCTTTCATGCTATGTTTTTTTTTTATTTGAGCTGGAAAAGTGTCAAAACAGAAACAGTACAGACTCCATGAGTCCTTTTCCTGGAGCACCTGTGTCATGTAATGCAGCAGATGTTGTGTGAGTTTTACTCTTTATTTTCTGTTTTTAGGCATTTGACATTGTTATAAATGGGACAAATCTGCTTTTAGTTATTGAGGTCGTAGTGGGAGTGTTGGGGTATTAAATTTCAAAGTAACTCCGTAAAAGAGGCCTTGTACCGGTCTGTCTGTGGTGCTAAACCAAAACGATATAACTCCCAACACTGAAGACTAAAAGATAAGCTGTTAGCACATAAGAAGCACGGACTATTCTCATTTTAACCAACTTGCTTTCCGTTCTTGCCAACTGAATGATATCAGTCACATAAGTATCTCTGCTAACGGTTCTAATTTAGATATTTCTAAATTCATATGGTAGTTAACATGCAGTTAATGCAACGAAATGTGGAGAAGAACCAGTCAGTTCAATTTCCATTAATGTTAAAAAAGAAAATAATTCAAAGTGCAAAAATAAGCAAAAAGTATAAAAATATATAGGTAAACAGGTTTCTTTTGTAAATATAATAAGCATTTAAGTAATTGAAAAAATGCCTCACTTTTGTAATATTTTGCTATATAAATGGCTGCATTTAGTAAAACCCAGTATATGTTTTATTGTTACCTCTGGTCCAGGTTGTCATTGTAAATTAGAATCAGTTAAAATAAAGGGTAATAATAATTATAAATGAACCAAGATTAGAGTTTACTGGTCAAGTCTATGCCCAAAGACTATCTTTAAGAGACTTTGAGGGGCATTGAGTCCTTGCAGCTAAAATGATGTCCTATGCTGCTGTCATTTTAAGCATAAAAATAAAGTGAGTGTTTTATGTTTCAAACTTGTTTTTGAAATCCACAAAACCTCGCAGCTCTAAAGAGGATTCTCATCTGTGACCCGACTACTCGGGTGGGGACGGAGAGCCAGTGTCATCAATTAAAAGCGAAGCTGGATGATGCTATCCGAACCAAGCGGGGTAGCAGCCCCTCAACACGAGCAGCCTCTCACTGTCCCCGTGAAGCATCAAAAATGATGTTTTTGTCACCCAAAGAAAAAGAATATGTATGGAAAGGTTAAACATTTATTGTTAGTTCACATCAAGTTTAGATTCTAGAAACAGCTTTCTGGGAGTAGATTTAGCTTCTGCTGTAGAAATATATTTTTTTATTTTTATTCTTATGTGCATTGTTTTTTTCAAAACGTTTTTTTTTTCTTTTGCAAAATCTTTCTTTTTTTGGGGGGGAGTTGAATTAATCATGTACAATTTGGTCTGTTAAAGCTTCCAGGAGTCAGACCTCACAGAAGGTAAAAGTTGTGGAGCATTCAGGAAAGACGTGATCACTCTTGCTGGTCTTGCTATAGATGCATAAATTGCACCAATCATGCTTGACTGTTAAACGATAGTAAGAAAAGCAGCGCTTTGTGTCTTCTAAATAACACATTGATTCAGGCATCACGTGTGATTGAAAACACAGTCAGGAGAATATAAATCCAGCTGCGTGAGACCGTCTGACAAGTGACAGACTGATAGCAGCTGACTTTGTAAGCTCTTGTTTGAAATAGCTCGCCATCTTCTGAGTATTGATGTGTGAGTGATGCCAGTTGTTTGTCCTTTTTTCCCTCCCATAGGGATGTCTGAGTCTGAGCAGTTCTTGAAGGGGACATCACAGATCAAGATCCTCTCTCCTGAAGACATTGAAGGCATGAGAGTGGTGTGCAAGGTGACAAAATTGACTTTCTCAGTCTCTGTGGTATGTGTGTTTTTAAGTTCTTATTGGAGTTTGGCTTTGACACGTATGCTATTTGCAGCTGGCACGAGAAGTTCTGGACATTGCAGCTGTGATGGTTAAACCGGGTGTTACAACAGAAGAAATCGACCATGCTGTGCATCTGGTATACATTCACACACAGACACACAAACAGGATGAAAGCCTGACAACTTGTGTCCTTTCTAGAAGCTAATGGATGCAGGCAGTTTGCAGAATTGTTCCCAAGTTGGATGAAAAAACATCACAAATGTTTTATAGGAGCAATGGGAATCTTGAACTGGTAATAATTTAAAGTACAAACACCAAGTAGCCACAACCTCAACAAAGTGCCAGGTGAGGCGAATAGTATTGATCACTTTGTGTATAAATATTGCTCCAAACCAAGCACACACTTTAGGTTTAGGTTTAGAGTCTCAAAGTATTAAAAAGAAAAAGAAAGAATCAGCCAATTTAATTTCCATTCTAATGCAATAGAAGAATAACTATTAAAAATCCCCATTACACCTTGAATTACCCCATATTATTTCATTTATCCTCTTAATGTTGACAAACTGACAATAAAATCTAAAATGTTTTGGTAAAATATCTCAACTATTTGATGGATTACCTGAAATTGGATGCATATATTTACACCCCCATCAGGTTAAACTACAATAACTTGTGATGAAAACTTCCATCAGGCTCAGTTGTACTTTGCATATGGGTTTAATTTCTATATTTAAGCACACAAATAAGCAAACATAAAATGACTTATTTGTGTAGAATGCCTGTTAGTGTCAGCATATTTTTTATGCCCACATCAGCTTTTCTTTCAAGGCGTAGAACTGAGTTTTTCTGATAAATAATGTAAAATTGAGAGCTTTGTGATGTCCTAACTTCGGTGCAGGTAGTCAGTCAGTCTCTGAAGTTTATTAAACGCACATGTCCAGCTGCAGAGCTGCAGACAGAAGTGTGATCGAACCCTACGCGGTGGCTCAGGTGTCTATCAGGCAGCTGCATGAGGACAGAAGGGATCACACATCTTTATTATAGAGTTGTCACCCACCTTTGTTTCACTTTGTTACCTTGGTTCTGTCTGGCTTTTCAGGCCTGCACAGCAAGGAACTGCTACCCCTCTCCTCTCAACTACTACAATTTCCCCAAATCCTGCTGCACGTCTGTCAACGAAGTCATCTGCCACGGCATCCCGGACAGAAGACCGCTGCAAGAAGGAGACATCCTCAACGGTGCGCTCATATCACTACGCCACTTCTCCCATCTGTGACAACAGTGAACGTTTTATTCTCAATGTCACATCAAGTCCAGGGAACAGTTGGGCTAAGTTTGGATGTGGAGAGATATTTTATGGATGAGAGCGGGAGGAAAAGATTTCTGCCTTGTGACGAATGGTTATAGCAGCATCTTGATGTGGTGTCAGCAGGAGTTTGGCCAATTTTAGCCTCTTTATGAATGCGTCTGGTAAGCCCACGTCTTCCATCCGCCACTCCCCTCAGAGCGTCTGATAGAGCACTTTCCAGAAACTCATCTCTCGCTGAGTGGTCCGACAAGACAAATTGTTTCATTAACCTTCTCCGGTGGGGCTTTGCCAGTCAGATCTCTGCTCTATATTTCTTCTTAAGTGGTACAAGTCCCAGTTTGCACACATGCACTTTCAATTTCAGGAAGGGCATTTTGTTTGCAGCTGGACGCCCTGCCACCCGCTATTGTTAATGCTGTACTACATGTAATAGAATCTAGTTTTTAATTCAACACAAAGAGCCCGACATTGATTTATTTATTTTTTTTTTCCTTTGCATACACAGTGGATATCACCGTCTACCACAATGGTTTCCATGGTGACCTCAACGAAACCTTCTTTGTCGGCGAGGTGGATGATGGAGCAAAGAAGCTGGTTCAGACTACGTATGAATGCCTTATGCAAGCCATCGACTCTGGTAGGCACTCAACACATTTTCCTTGATTTCTCTGACTTTACACACTTTTGTCTGGTCACAGTGTGTGATGTGGGTTTCCTATTGAGCTGTTGTCAGTGTTGAACTAACAAAAGCAACAAAGGTGAAAAAGATGTGGTCAGTCTTTAGACAGGTGATTGATTAAAGCTACCGAAGACTGAAGCAGCCACATGAATTTTGAAGTGAGCAGGGATAAAGTTTGTGTTCGGACTCTGACTTATTTAGAAGATTTTGGCTTTGAGTTACAGATCAACTGCTGCATTCTTATAACTCCAGAGGTTTGCATCTTTGTCAACATATACACAGTAGAAGAAAATAATACAACTAGTATTTTTCACAGCCTTAATTGATGCTAACATATTTAAAGAATCACTCGATTTCAGAATAAATATCCATGGACAAAAGAAAAAAGTCTTCTCTGCATTGATCTGTAACATAACTTTCAACACGCTGACCTTGTGACACATAAAGAGACTTCCTCTCCCCTCAGATACAACACACTGCTTACAGTACAGATGGACAGTGACCCAAATAACTCATATGTTGCTTTTGGTTTTAAAGGGTTAAAGCAAAGTCTGCAATCAACACCTGTTTTTATTACATAACTCCTACATTTGAAAGTGCCCCAATATTTCTGGTCTAACTTTAAGGATATGTAATGTCATAACACAAATAAACTGCCCAGAAAATGAGACATTGACAACCTGAGAAGCTGCATGCAGCTTTGCAGGATGTGTTTGAAAGCAGGGCTTCATCAGATGATTGGTCAACAAAACATATTGTTTTTTTGTTTATGTAACTTATTTGTATTATATAAACAGTAGGTTACTCCCTCCCACAGCCCTGTCTCAAACAGTTCAGATGAAGGAACGCATTACAACTGCAGATTTGTGAGGACTGAATCAGTAAATGTTTGGGGTTTAGCGTTAAAATGATGTGGGATGTGATGAGGAACTAAATCACCCCCTCTGTCTGCTCCTCAGTGAAGCCTGGCGTTCGCTACAGAGAGTTGGGTAACATCATCCAGAAGCATGCTCAGGCCAACGGCTTCTCTGTGGTGCGAAGCTATTGTGGCCACGGCATCCACAGACTTTTCCACACTGCTCCTAATGTGCCACACTATGCCAGTGAGTAGCACTACCTGCCGTAATCGCAGCCTCTGATCTGAAAACTACTGTTGAATCAGTTCGTGTTTCCTCACAACTGCGTGATTTCTGACCTGTTCATTTTGCAGAAAACAAAGCAGTTGGAGTCATGAAGCCTGGCCATGTGTTCACCATCGAACCCATGATATGTGAAGGTGAGCGCATGCTCTGAATAACAATTATGGAGATCTTCAGCTTTGGATGTCAATAAAGTCTAAAAGAAGCACTTAATACCTTACAGGTAACCTCCGAGTCAATGCCAGACTTGGAGGTGTTGTTTTCACAGCTCTGTTTAATTGATTGCAGGCTCACCCAAGTCAGAGATTGTGTGTGTGTTTGTGTGTGACGTCTCAGGTGGCTGGCAAGATGAGACGTGGCCTGACGGCTGGACGGCGGTGACCAGAGACGGGAAGCGTTCGGCTCAGTTCGAACACACCCTGCTGGTGACGGAGACCGGCTGCGAGATCCTCACCTGCCGTCCGGAGGACAACGGACGTGCTCACTTCCTGAGCCAAATGTAGGCTGAACCGGAACGTATCAAGGACTGGACTTTTCCAGACACCCAGCACCTCTGGGTCCCACACAAACAAACAAAACACACACACCTTTCAAACATGAGGCGCCACTCCTGGAGCTCAGTGTGACTGCAGCTCTCATGGTTCTTTAAATTTGTTACTGGTTCCTCAAACTTAATGGAAGTACTTGAATGTGTCTTATATCAAATGTCGGTTGCTTTATTAGTGAGATCTGTATCCTCTGGAGGAAATAGAAGAGTATTTATGAGATTTGGTTTTTGCTAAGTGGTCAGGCTTGACATCAGGCCTGTTTTGATCTCTGGATCTCATCAAGAGCATTTGTTGGCTGGCTCGTTGTTGTTTGTGCCGTGTGGACAAATTCAACTAGCACAGCACGCTTCACTTCTTTTCTGCCAGCCTCTGCTAGCATAATGAAATTGTCAAATACTGTATTAGTCCCCAAAGGGAAACTATAATAATAATTATGACAGTAAATATAGTCATATGTCATTTAAATTTACCAGAGACGGAGGGATTAAGAATCAGCAATACTAAAGACACCGGAGGGTTCCAGGAAATGGGGCCTCCAACATTTATTAACTATTAGTTCTAAATTTAGGCTTTAAAACAACTTGATTCAGGTTTGCATCTCAGGCAGCCATATTGGGTATCTTCAGGGCTGATGAAACAGAAGCAGAGATTAATGAATTTACACAAGGTTTACATGTTAAAGCTAATTAACACATTACTCATTTGTTTAATTTGGACAAAAACAAATGTGATCAAACACAAACTTTATCTGAAATGTTTATTACCAAGTTTTAGAGGTTGGCCAGCTGTTTTTCTACATTTTCAGGCTGTATTTTCGTGTTTATTATACAGATGTTGGAGAAAAGGAAAACCATCAGTGATAAGGTTGTACCCCCAGCTGAGTTTATCATAACATGTCTCCGTCTAATTCACCTGTTTAGGTGTTCAGTACAGACACTGTAACACTTGTCACATCCCGACTCTGGTTATCATTAGTGCACAGCTGGTGGCAGAGAGCGGCAACGGTTGCTAAGAGAATGGATAGCGTTGCAGCGTCTGCATGAATAACCATAAAGTGCTGCTGCTTTAAGGTGGCTCATGTGTTCAGAAGCCCTGGTGTAGCAAATTGAGCCTTAACATGTAAATCTAGGAACTAAAACTTTCTGGGTATCTACACCCCACCCTCCCCTTCCTCCCTTTCCTCCACCTTACTCTGTGATCACCATTGACCTTGATGTGGGGATTCTGATGCACACAGCATTAGATATTTCCTCACTTTCAGAGGAGTAATGTGATCAGTTTCTCTGCCATCTTTGTACTTCTGATGAAGTAATAAATGACTCTTCTGTACCTCTGTGTGGCTGACTTTGTCCTTAAATAGACAGAAAGTTGCTTCATTTACCAGTCTTTTAAACTCTGTGGAGGACCGTGCCGGTCAAGACATCAAGAGATTTTATTTAAACCTCAATTTTACCCCCAGCTTTCCCCCTGTGAGATTGCCTTCAGCTCAAAAATTTTAAATCAAGGTTTCAACTTTAAATCCACGAGTGTAGCTTCACAGGCAGTTTGTTTTTATTTTAGTGATGGAAAATGCATTGCTGTGATGCTGAGAATAAATACACTGTGTGATGAATTACCCAGTCTGACAAGTATGTTTTATTATGCTGTCGTGTTTAAGACCAAAAGTGAAACATGTTGTGGTCAAAAGATTTGCAAATTAAGCCTTGAGCAATCCCTCAATTCTTTATGTTTTGCTTCCAAGCAGCCAGACTTTATTGTAATATTTTAAAATGGTCTGAGGCAATAGTTCTTCAGACGTTCTGAAGGTCTTTTTTTTTTTTTTTCGGACATGGGCTGCTTTCTTAATTTTCAGTGCAATCCTTGTACCATTTATATCATGTACCTTCTACCATATCAAAGGAATATGTATTTGTCAGGCTATTTATATTTATTCTGACCCACGAATGATTTAGTGATGAGGAACAAAAAAAGGAAACTTAGCAAAATACCAACTTTTACTATCTTTGTTACTAGCGCCCTGTCATCACTTAAGGTACGCCACCTGCTTACAAAAAGGAGCAAATATTACAGTTTTACAGACATAAAACTGACAAATCCTTTGCATCAACAAAAGCTGGTCTTTTTTCCAAAAACATAACTCTGCACCGTATGCAGTGTCCTTTGAAAAGTTTGAGGAAACTACACAAGAGGAGGATAACAGAAGAAATGGCGGGCCTGAAAACAGAACTACAAAGTGACGTCCTTAAGATGACAATAAAATTCTGGGAGAAGCATCGGACCCTTTAGTTGATCATCTTCTGTTGGCTGATCCATGGAAGGGTGGTTTTTTAAGGAAGGGGATAAAAGGCGGATGTATGCTAAATGGACTTGTACTTATATAGCGCTTTTCCAGCCAGTTTGACCACTCAAAGCGCTTTACACTACTTAAAATAGTCACCCATTTAAACACGTTCACACCCCAATTGGCACATCGGGAGGCAACGTTGGGTTAAGTGCTTTGCCCAAGGACACTTGAACATGTAGTCAGTGGTAGGCTGGAGTCAATCCGCCTACCTTCCAGTCCAAAGACGACTGCTCTTCCTCCTGAGCTACAGCCTCTGCAGAGCTGAATGACATGCAGATGACATCTGATTCAAGCGTGTTGGAGAAGGGTTGCATCTAAAAGTTGCAGGATAGATCTCGAGGACCGAACTTGGGCACTCCTGATCGAGACAGAGAACTAGTCCTAAAGAAATTACAAGAAGCCTTGTCTAAGAGGCTGTGTTGAAGAATATTGACTTTCAAGTTCATACTCGTACTCTGTTTCCACTTATGTCTGCATGTTCCAGTATATAAATACTGTACTGTAAATATTAACAGTTAACTCCAAGTTTAAACTATCATCTTTTTTCAGTGTCCTCCTTCTTGCACCAGAAACTTTTGTTTGCCACACAAACACATGTTGGATCCACTTTCATCACAACAAATATACGAAAAAAAGATTTTTGCGCTCGTGTTTCCACTGCAGTGGAAGTGTTGCATGAAATCTAACTTCAAAACAGTGCGGCTGTTTTCCTACACAAAATATTCTAACAATATGTGTGTTCAAAGCCTACAATGGGAGGAGGTAGAAGATGTTATGCAAATATATATA
>JBAFTA010000022.1:5992359-6003443 GCA_036919975.1 Melanotaenia parkinsoni
ACCTGTTGTCATGGCAACATTGGGTGGCGGGGTCCAGGCAGCTCGGACCCGATGGATGCCGCTTGCGGCTTTAATTGAAATTGTATCTGACTTGCAAAATGTCTGAAAACATGAGGCTCTGGTTTAGGCAAACTTTATACTTGGTTCATGAAACTTCTAGTTTTCTGGTGAAAATTATTACAAACAACTCAAGATAAAGGAAAAAAAACAAACAAACAAAACAAACAAAAAAAAAACAAAAAAACAAAAATCACAATCACCAGAGTGCAGAGATCATTTAAAACACAGACAGTGTTAAAGTGTTGGTATATGTAGATGAATAAGGGAACGAGCAGCAGGTGTGAAGGATCACAGGTGAGTGCAGCTGCAGTGGGGGTGTTGATTGCAACAAGTTGCACATTTGCTGTAAGATCATGAAAACTGTGTTTTTTCACTTCTTACACAAGATTGTGGGGCCAAAGAAGCGAATAGCCTCTCACTGCGACTTGCAGAAAACTGGAGTTTCACCATCCAGCTCCACCACCGTCCACTTTCTTTAATGTTATATGCAAAATATGGAATGATGGCAGAAAACTTTGTTTTAGGGGATGCTTTTGTCCTCAAAACTTTCCGCATTTTCTAACAAACTTGATATTGATGAAATCAGTTGAATTTAGCTGGAGTTGAGCCTTGCCGGCTCGAGTTACCTTTCAGCCAACCCTGACTCAATCAACCTATGGCATCAGCTCCATGGACTCTGCTTTTAACACAAACCAGTTGAATCGGAGGTGGGTAGAGTGAAACTGGATTTGGGCCGAGATGGATCATTAAACTTTAGGTCACAGCCATATTTAAAATCTTCAGAATACATATTTTTCTGCCTTTGATCTCTCAGTGATTTCCACCTGCTCTAGGTTGCAAAGTGTAATTAGCCTTCTCCTTCCACATCTGTTTTTTCAACCTTTTATTTGTGTTGTTTGACTGTTTAAACAGCATGTGCAGCAGGTTCAAAAGTATCTGTATGAGCATCTTGGTCTTGTGTTTGTACCTTGGTCTTCCTTTAATTTCCTCTTGTTTTTTGCCTTTATGTTTTGCCATTTCTTACTTTAGTGTATTCTTTAGTTATTGCTTTGTTGCAACTTTTATCAGCTTTAAAATAGAGCCCTGGCTGCCTTTGGGTCCTCTCCTGAACTCTAACCCTAATAGAAGCTTTTTTCCTCCAGACCAGCACTGATTGTGCAAGACCCAATCTAGTGTGTTAAAAGCTAAATGAAAAGAAAATACCACTCCTGGGATAAAGCAGATATAATATGTAGTTATATGGTCTCATATCACTTCATTGAGTGTCTAGAGTTCACTGTAATATCTTTTCTTTTATTACTGGACCTTGTGGGATAAAAGCAGCAGGTCTGCTGACAAAGAGATGTAGGAGTCTGACCTAGCAGACAAACTAAAAACACTACCTGCCAAGTTAAGCAACACAGATATAATTAGTCACATCTGTGTAAATCTAATTTAAAATGGTCTACTTTAAATATAGCTTAATAACATAATCAGGGACAGCACAGAGGACACACAAAAATCATAAAATAAACAAGGAAGCTGCTAAATCATCTGTTTAGACCAGTGTTTCTCAATCCTGGTCCTTGGGGACTGTTTTAGAGGTGTCCATCCTTAACACGCCTGACTCAAATGAATGGCTCATTAGCAGGCTTGCAAAGAACTTGACAAGCGGTTCAATTAATCAGAATCAGGTGTACTGGAGTTGGAAAGAACTAAAACATGCAGGGCAGTGGTCCCTGAGGACCAGGATGGAGAAACACTGGTTTAGACCATTAATTTGTTCAGTAAAGACTTTACTTTTTGCTCAAGAAACTTTTCAAGCTCTTAGAGCACTGATACTCATTCCGGTCCTACGAGGGCCGCAATCCAGCAGGTTTTCCATGTATCCCTGCACCAACACACCTGAGCTGCTTTGCTGCTGTACATTGATTTATTATACTGATGTCACTAAAAGCAGCACTACTGTGTTATGGTGGAGAAACACTCATGACTGCCCGGACACTGCAGAACAAAAAGAGTGAAAGGAAATGAGCATAAGTGCGCATAATTAATAAAAAATATAAACGTATCTGAAACAAAAATGGCAAATTAGTGGAAAGATACCATTTGCATTGCTTCATGAGGTCAATGGCATCATTGACTTGGTCCAAAGTCATGGTATGAGTGATGAACTCATCCAGCTTCACCTTCTTATCCAGGTAGGCTTTGACCATCTCTGAAACACCGTCCTTACTCTTAAACCCTGGGCAACAAAATGCAAACAGAAGAGTCTTATTTAAAAAGCACAACTCCATAAGTTAACAACTAGTTAATGACGAAGGTTTTGTTTGTTTTACCTCCAAACAGGGAACCTTTCCATGTGCGTCCACAAATGAGTTGAACTGGTTTGATAGAAATGTTATCCATGTCTGTCCAGCCGACAATCACACTGACACCCCATGCCTCCATGCAGGAGTCCAGGGCACTTTGCTGAATTGAAAGGAATTACAAAGTCAGAATTGTATCCAGATGGCTTCTTCAACGGCAAAAAAAAAAAACAAAACAAAAAAAAACACAAGTAAGCATAGCCAATGTTGAGATGTTAGAGTAAATGCTTAACCAATGTCATGGTCAAGTTACCTTCTTTTTACTTTTTTAAGCCATATTAGAATAAATCTCCTCACCATGACTTCCACATTCCCGACACATTCTATAGTGTAGTCCACGCCTCCGTTGGTCATTTCTCCCAGCACCTGGTGGATGGGTTTACTGTGATCCTTGGGGTTCACAAAGTCAGTTGCACCAAACACCTTGGCTTTCTCAGCTTTTTCTGGATTGATATCAACAGCTATAATCCTTTTGGCTCCTGCATTTTTGCAACCCATGACAGCAGCCAAACCCACAGCTCCAAGACCAAAAACAGCACATGTGGAGCCTGGCTCAACCTAGAGATGAAGAGTGTCTGTGTTACTCCAGACAAAAGGAATGAGAGGAATTAAAACATGGTGTCAACTGAAACCAGAAAACTTGTGAGTCCATAACCTCAGACCTGATGTGTATGAATTTTGTCAGATTTTATTACATAACTGCGAATGTCTGATGCATTAATATAAAACACTACTGGATATAAAACAATGCATCAACAACTGGCTACCCTTTTGACCTTATATATGCTATAGTTATCATATAAATTTAGCACAAACAGGACATTTTTTGTTTGGTTGATTGTTTCTTTGTTGTAACAATGCTTCTTAGCAATAAATCTTTTGAAAGCATGTTTATTTAACTTTTAAATGGTCACATTTGTGGGATGTGCAGCAAAGTTGAATATGATGTTTTTTACCCATAAAAAAAACTTGCCAAATCATCTCTGCCAAAGCCAAACAGCTAGTTTGGCTAGCTCATAGTACCTCAGGTGCCCATGTGAGCATGGACCCTGTTCAGTTAGGACAGTAAGGTCAAGGGGTGGAGAAGATGCGTTGAACATTATGCTAATTGACGCACTGATGGGGTAAAAATGACTGCTGTTGTATCCTCAACAGTACAGTTTGTGCCATATTTTATACCAGACATCCGTGGAGATATAATACTGGTCTTTATAAGGTGCAAACTGGACTGTTAAAGGTACAAAAGCAGTACCTTTGAGGGTACCACCCCAGTGATAATTCTTTGTGTTGTGTCCTTCAGTAAAGACAGACTTCTGTCTTGCAACTGTAATATAAAGGGCTTGATTCGTGAAGTGCTGCACCTCTAGTTGTTCATTGATTAGGATCTCTTATCTCCATCGTTAGGTCCATAAAGTTTGCTGGTATGTGCAAAATTCCTCCTTTTCATAATCATGGCAGATGCTGTTAAATATTCTTGTTTCATACTATTTATGTGAACACTTTTCTCAACCTTCTGGTTGGGCTTTTACCATGAAATGCATAAATAACTGTGAGACCATACATACATCTAAAATTTTTATGTTGGTTGACACAAAACGTCCTTGATTCTATTTTATCCCTTAGAGTCTCTACTTACAAACCTTCGCAGTGTTTACTGCTGCCCCGTAGCCAGTGCAGATCCCACATCCGAGGAGGCAGACTTTGTCCAGAGGAGCAGCAGGGTCAATCTTAGCCACGGCAATCTGGTTAATCACAGTGTACTCAGAGAATGTACTGGTTCCCATAAACTGTAGGACCCTTTTTCCTTTGCAAGTAAACCTGGATTCCACTGCTGCCATTATTTCCTGACGTATCCTAGTCCTGAACAACACATTTGTTTTTATTAAGATGTGAACAATTGTTTTTGGTTTATTTGAAGGTTTATTTAATTAAACACCTAAAACAGAAGGAAAAAATTATATGTTTAGGAGAAATAATAGTTCTTACCATGCTAATTCACATTGGTTGGTCTTGGGACTCTTACAGAAGCGACATTCTCTGCACTGGCACAGGAAAAGAGGAATCACCTTGTCTCCTGTAAGACAGCAAAAATGCATTTTACATAACTTCAGAGTGGAACCCAAAGACTTTTGCCAGCTGATTGTTTTATTTTGCTGATTTGATCCCATTATATTCAAACTCACTACAAAATAGTTTTGAGCACAGCCCATTCAGTTTAAAAGTTTTAAGTCTCCTTTTTAGAGTACCAGACAAGAATAAAACTTGTGAAGCTACATTGATCTACAGTTTTACCAAATCATCAAAGCAGTTTTCTACATCGCTATGCATGTCAGATTTCAAACTGTGAACTAGTGAAGTCTTAAAATTTACATTACATGAACCCAACCAAATACCCTCAGGCAGAAACCAATATTCCCTGCAGTCTTAAATTTAAAATGGTGCAATTATTCCAATGCAGGGAGCAGAGGATTTTCCAGAAGCTAATAGTCCATCACAGGCCAACATCTGTCAGACTCACACTCACACAATTTAGAAACCCAAATCATCCTAACATGCACGTCCCTGGACTGTGGAGGAAAATGGGAAAGAACACCAACACATTCATGAAGAACCCCCTGGCCCCCACAGAAACCTTCTTGCTTTGTATACGAATATTTTTTTTTTAAAAATAATACACATGTATGTACAATAAAAATGTTATTGGCTTTTATTGGTTGTGGTATACTGGGAGCAGTGCAGGTTTTCCAGCATAACTGCTGGAAAAATCTTGAGATGATAAAAAAAAAAAAAATGCATGGCCTCTCTCAGCTTCTGTAAAAATAAGTATGTTTTGTATGTTAAACTATTTTAAACTGACCTGGCTGAAATTCTTTGACTCCAGGCCCAACACTCTCTACGATGCCAGCAGCCTCATGGCCGAGGACTGTTGGGAAGCCATCTTTGTGCATACTCTCCAACAGATGGTACAGGTCTGAGTGGCACACCGATGTTGCCACTATCTGCACCAAAGACAGAAAGACAGAAACCAAATAATGAAAACACTGATGATGGAGGAGAAAAGTAGATGAGCAGCTGTATTGTATGACACAGTCATGTTCCGTTATTGAATGTTTAAAGTCGATGTTGTTTACCTTGATGCGGACCTCGTTTTCTTGTGGCGGGGCTACTTCAATTTCCTCAATCACCACAGGCTTGTTGGGCTCCCAGGCCACTGCTGCCTTACATTTAATGACCTAAAAGGCAACGTGACAACATGTTTAATATGACAAGTATTACAGAGTGTTCCTACTACACTGGAATGGGTATCTATGAAAAGTGGTGCAAACTCATTTTTAAAATGCTTTACTTAGCCAGTGAAAGAGCACATGGGTGTCGTTAGGCCGATTTTAGGGGATCTCGAGCCACCCTAAAATGTTCTTAAGTGCCCCTATAAAATCTTAATTTTATTTATTTCATTTATGACTTTGTTTTATGAACATTTATGAACTGTGTTCAGTAATGTCTGGAATAATAATAATTAAAAAAAAACAAAAAAAAAACAGTAAAGTTGATGCGCCGGGCAGCCAAATCCAGTCTGTTTATCACGGCTCCGCGTTTTCATTCCCCCAGATTGAGAGGGAATCTAATAGGAAGTGGAATTAGGTTTGCAGCTGTTCTATTCAAATATTTAGCATTTACATTGTATCCAGAAGAACTTGGCAGGAGCATGAGGTCATGGTAACTTCCCTCATCTCCCACCCATCTCTTGAGGGCTAAGCCCCCCTGTCTTTAAATCCTAAAGACATTCCTGGAATAAGGACTGCAAAAAGCCTTTTATTAAGGCATATAAAAGCAAGAAAAAGAATGACTATCAACTACTTTTGAACTTCTACATAAAAAAGCAACACACTGCACTAGCCCCAACCACAACATAATGCTTAATAATATAATTCAAGTTAGCAGTTAAAAAGGCTCCTCTTATTGTCAGACCAACTCAGATGCCACAAGAATGAATTGGTTTAATGCCATCCTTAACTGTTTTAGTCCTGATACGAATCATAAAAACGCTCCTGATAAAAGCCAGCATCTCATGAAGCACAAAGAAACACTATAAACTCCACACATGCTAAAGTAAACCATTTTTTGGAAGTAAAACACTGAAGAAGTCAACCGTCCCTAACATGATAAATCAACTGGTTTGGCTTGAATTAGAACATTTTCCACTGAGACTTTCCAGTCAGTGCTGCCAGCAGTTTAGATAAAGCTGACAGGATACTTTGAAAACATTTGCCAAGTTAAAACACAAGATTAATCTGACCGAGGCACAGGGGAAGAGGGGGAGGAAGATAGAGACAGAAAAACAGCCTAAGCACAGAAAATGGTCTTTATGCGTATCTGGATCTTTTGTTAGCTCTGTACAAATATCAACAGCTGCACAACTCATGTGACTTATATCATGTGACATAACACACATAGATGTATATTTTTGCTTACCTTCCCAACTGTGGCCATTTTTGCTGAAACAAAAGAATGTTTGCAATCAGAAAAGGACTCTAGGAGACAACCGCAGCTGCAAGACAGGAGAGTGGTGCGGAGAAAACAAGACCCTGGCCCTTTACGACACATTTATCTGGGCAAGGACTTTAACCTTTCCTGTTATCAGTTCCTCAAGTTCCCACTTACCCATACTGACAGCATATGAAGACCCCGAGTGGAATAAATGTGAAGTAACCACAGATAAACTTAAATATCTTCAGTGTTTATCTATGAAAAGGCAGTATTTCACCATGCTTACTTGATGTGTTAAAAACTGATGCTACAGGCTTTCCTCTGGGTTGATTTGGGAATGATGGGGGTTTGACAAAACCACAAAAAATGTAGTTGAGCCGAAGAAGCACTTCTCGGATTTCAGATTTGAATAGAGAGTATAGATCATTGATCATGAACACTGTGTGTATAATGGATCTAAAGAACTGCAAGATTAAAAGGTGCAGCAAATCACAAAATCAAAGGTCAATGACATAAAAAATTAATATATTAAAAACTGTGTTTCTGTTGGTAAAATATTGGTAAAATAAATGTGTTTATATTCTCCTAGAATGTGGCATTTATACCTACTTGCTGTGGGTCAACACACATGGCAGATGCCATATTTTTATCAACATTTTTACTGTGGTGTCCCTAAATGGACAATCCACTCTGTGTGTGAAGTGACTTTGTTTGACAGGGCTTAAAAAGCACATAGAAGAAGACAGTACACATGTACAAAATTTTCAAGTAGTTGTGCGTGAGATAACGGCATCCACTCACACATGAAAGTTTGTTTATGTCTGGAAGAATTTTGGCCACTGATGGCCAACGTCTATTCACAACTGTGCTTTGCATTTGAAGTCATCACCCACCCATCTTTACTTCAAAATTTCAGCAATTCTTATTCTTATACACTGTACCAATAAAACCTCACTGGTAATTTAAAAGAAGAACTAAACCTCAATTCAGAAAGCTTAAAATCTGAGCCTTAATTACATATCTTAAATCTTTATTACATTATTTTAAAATTTTACTTTTTTTTTATTACTATTGTGCATTTTCACAGAGGATTAGCCACTAGCTAGTTCACGAGCTTGCTGATTTTAAAGAACAAACTTTTATAACATCACTGTGCTTGGCTGAGTGTTTAATAACACATTTGACAAACCTAAAACATTTATTTACTTATTTATAAATGTATTGTATTTCTTTCGTTAAAGAAAAAACAGAAACAATCAAGAAACATAAATATCAATCATTTTAATAAAAAAGAGCAAAAGAAGAAAAATAATGCCCTCTATACACAAATCATTATTTAACCAAACACATAATCAAATTTAACTTAAAAACAACTGCAGGTCACTGATTTTCATCAGATGCTTCATTTTTTTTTATAGGCAAGTTGAGTTTATTCGTATAGCCCATTTCATGTGTAAGGCTATTTAAAGTGCTTTACATAAAACATTAAAAGCATTACAGCAGGGAACAATAACAAGTGCAAAAAAAACAACAGCAACAACAACAACAACAAAAAAAAAAAAAAAAACAAAAAATTCAAAACATTAAAAGAAATAACACATAGATAAAATACAAGAAATAAACTTGCAGTGTGGAGAAAGTCAGTATTAAAACATGATCAAGTTTAAAGATTCAAGCTTAAAAGAAGCAGATGCAGATTTTGACTTCTAAATAAAAAACTAGTGAAATTCAGCAGAGAACAGGTGGGTATTTAACCTGAATTTAAATAAGCTGGGTGTTTCAGCTGATCTGAGGATCTCTGGGAGTTTGTTCCAGACATGTGGAGCATAGAAGCTGAATGCAGCTTCTCCATGTCTGGTTCTGACTCTGGAAACTGATAAGAAACTGGAATCAGATGACCTGAGGGCTCTGGTAGGTTCATACTGGGCTTTCCCTAGTTTTTCCAAGTCTTGCTGAGACATCAGATCTTTTACCCTTGATATATTCCTAAGATGATGGTAGGCTGACTTTGTGATTCCCTTAAAGTGTTTTTCAAAGTTATGGTCTGAGTCACCCAGAAACACCCAGAAATCTGGCCTGGTTGGTGGTTTTTAGGTGTATAGACTGAAGCTTGGCCGTGAAATTTAATAGTTTCTCTTTGGCTCCAAAAACCATCACTTCAGTTTTGTTTTTATCAAACTGAAGAACGTTCAGACACATCCAGTCATTAATCTCTTCAATGCATTTACCAAGAGCCTGTACAGGGTCTCGGTCTCCTGGTGACATTGTAATATATATATGTGTGTCATCTGCGTAGCTATGGTAACTAATTTTGTTTTTCTTTATGACCTGTGAGTGTGGGAGCATGTAGATGTTAAACATAAGAGGCCCCAGGATGGAACCTTGGGGAACTCCACATGTAATTTTTGTCTCCTCAGATGTAAAGTTATCTATTGACACAAAGTACCTCCTGTTCTCTATATAAGATTTAAACCAGTGTACCCAGTTCTTCACTGAGGTCAAGCAAGACTAAGACTGACATTTTTCCGTCATCTGTATTCCAACATATGTCATTAATAACTTTGGTCAGAGCATCTCAGTGCTGTGGTGCCATCTAAAACCTGACTGGAAGACATCGTAGCAGTTGTTCTGTGTTATTTTTTGTGTTATTTTGTGTAATTTAGCTGATGAAAATCGTCTTTTTCAATTATCTTACTTTGAAATGCAAGATTTGAGATTGGCCTGTAGCCATTTGTGTCTTGTCTAGATTGTCCCTTTTTAGCAGAGGTTTGATTACAGCTGCTTTTAGAAGCGCAGGGAAGATGTCCGAAATTAAAGACACAATCTGTAACAGATCTGGCTCCAGAGTCTTTGAGACCTGTTTGAAAAAAACCTGTGGGCAGAACGTCCAAACAGCAAGAGAAGTTGACACAAGATGTAACCCAGATCTTTGCTATTAATGGGATTCAACTGTGTCATGGTGTTTAAACTGGTCTTCAATGAATGCAGTATGTCTCTTGAACCTGCTGCTGATGAATCAACTGTTTGTCTGATGTTCTTGATTTTTCCCGGGAAAAATTTGGTGAACTCATTGCAGGCCTTGGTGGAATAAAGTTCAGGTGCTACTGACATAGGAGGGTTTGTTATTCTGTCAACAGTAGCGAATAAGGCCCAAGCATTTTGATAATCTTTGCTTATAATGTCAGAGAAATATGACTTCCTTGCATACCTCAGTTGTAAACTGTAAGAGGGAAGTTCTTCTTTATACGTCATAATGAACCTGTAGATGTGTTTTTCTCCATATGCGCTCTGCTTTTCGACACTCTCTTTTCCAGTTTTCATCAGTGTGGAATTTCTCCATGGAGACGTTTTCTTTCCAGAGACAACCATCACCTTAACAGGAGCAATAGCATCCATAATATCTCACATTTGATCATTAAAACTAGTGAAAAGCTTATTGGCTGAACCCCCTGACAGGGCAGGTGTTAGAGAGAAGACATGGTGAAACATCCCACTCGTGTTTTCAGTTATACACTGTTTTGTGATCACCTTCACTGAGACATTTGTGTGAACAGGAATCATACTCTCAAAAAAACAAAACAAAACAAACAAACAAAAAAAAAAAAAAACACAGTAATGACCAGACATGCCCACATCACACACAGTAACCTTGAAAAGTCCAAACCCTTCAACATCATTAAATCTAGTGTGTGTCCTTTAATGTGTGTGGGCTCTGTTATATGCTGAGTCAGCCCAAAGTTGTCCAGACTGTTACCCAGGTCTTTAGTCCATCTGTCCTGGATGTTGAAATCACCAACAATAATTACACAGTCAGAATCTACACAGATTGTAGCAGCAGGTCACTAAACTCATCATAAAATGTTGTGCAATGTCTGGGTGGCCTATAGATATTTAAAATTATTATTGGCTTTCAGTTGAGGAGCCACATATTCAAAGTCAAATTTAATTCATTTAAACCCCCCCCCCCCACACACACACACACACACACACACACTTACCGAGGGAAGAGGGGGACTGTTGGAGGAACCTGGTAACAGTGGACTTATGTTTCTGGTCGTTTTGAAAAAAAAAATAACATAATATAATATAATATATATATATAATATAACTAAAAATGTGACTTTTAATTATTTTTAAAGAAATTGCCAAGAGGGGACCTGGATCTCTGGGCGTTGTCTACATATCAAA
>JBAFTA010000022.1:6033061-6051268 GCA_036919975.1 Melanotaenia parkinsoni
AAACCCACAGCTCCCAGACCAAACACGGCACATGTGGAACCTGGTTCAACCTAAGCAGAAGAGGATTTATGGCATTTCAGGTTGAACTTTGATTTTTCCTGTTGTAATTAACATCAATCTTCCCTAACTTGTGCAGCCAGATGCAGACATTTATTTTAATTAACGTGAAAAATAGAAACAACTTTTTTTTGTTATTACATCAGAATGGTACAGCAGTCCTGACACGGCCTCAGTGTAGATGTCAGATCTTTAATATTAACATTATACTTTTCATATACACACCTTGGCGGTATTAACCGCTGCTCCAAACCCTGTGCAGATCCCACAACCAAGGAGACAGACTTTGTCCAGTGGAGCACCAGGGTCGATTTTAGCCACAGCAATTTGGTTCACCACTGTGTACTGAGAAAAGGTACTGGTTCCCATAAACTGCAGCACCTTCTTTCCTTTACAAGTAATCCTGGAGTCCGCTAATGACATCACTTCATGACGTTCAGCAGCCCTAGGAAGAGAATACACTGCACTGAGTTAATATGTGATCAGTGTGCTAGGAAATGGGTCAATGTCAAAAATATTGAAGGGGGATGCATAAAATTGGGGCGGAAAAAAAAAAAAAAAGGAAGTTAAAGAGAGGAGCTCACCATCCCTTCTCACACTGGTTGGTCTTAGTACTCTTACAGAAGCGACATTCTCCACACTGGGAGATGAACAAGGGGATAACTTTGTCTCCTGAATTAAAAATAAGAAAAGAAAATGCTGAATGTAAATAAATGTCTTAATTTGGTCAAATGCGAACATTTCTGTCCACACAAAGACAAATGCTGACCTGGCTGAAATTCAGTGACACCAGCGCCGACACTTTCCACTATACCAGCTCCCTCATGGCCGAGGACCGCTGGGAAGCCATCTTTGTTCATACCCTCAAACAGGTGGTACAGGTCTGTGTGGCACACCCCTGTGGCCTCAATCTGCACAGAACATGCATGCTTTTCTTTCAAATACTTAAGTTACTTTCTAAATTAAGGTTTTTTTTTTTCCCCCAGGTTAGATGGGGGATATGTTATTGATACGTTGGATGCTACCAACACTCCTGATAACACTCCTACCCTTTTTTTTTTTTCTTGGATTCTGAAACCAGAAGTTGTGACTTAGTGGTGTGGTGATGTAATTCAGATTTTATTAGTTTGTACATTTTATTAAATAAGAGAAAACTAAAGACTAACACTAAGACAAAAAAAATGTGTCCCAGAAAATACACCAGAAAGTACAGTATCTCTACAACAGTAAATTGTTATTTCAACAGATTGCATTGATTTTATAACCCCTTACTCACAAATGCACTCTTTTTATATCTTGATAGTCTCACCTTGATGCGTATCTCATTGGCCTGAGGCGGGGCCACCTCAATCTCCTCAATCACCAGAGGCTTGTTGGGCTCCCAGGCAACTGCTGCCTTGCATTTGATGACCTAAAGCAGCAGTGAAACTAACATTAGAACAATTTAATGAAACACTCCAAATTCCCACTCAAGTGAACTGAGCAGATTTAAGTGCATTTACAAAACATGCCAAACAGTTCTGTTGAGTTGTTACTATCCTGAAGCTATAAACAAGTCAAAATTAAACATCCTGCAAGCTGATGGTATAAAACATTATCTGTCTGTTTCAGTGCTGCTTCTGGAAAAGAAAGCAAACATTATATGAAAAACAAAGGTCTGAAGTCCACGTGTTTGGTAAACATTTTATTCAGACAGAATTATTTAATGTAGAGATAATAAATTTAGCATCATATATTTATATATAAAACAAAAGGGTGGGGAGGGGGGGTAGAGCAAATTAGTTGTCTAGTGAATAAAGGATTTCAGTCTTTTTTTGTTTCCTACAGACGTATTGAGCTTCCAGAATATTTTTCTTTTTTGGCCTTACACCGCTTTGTGCTTGCCAACATACACAGTTGCGCAAAACTTATCAAGTTTCAAATAGTCTGCCAAGTCAAAGCCCAACACACACAAATAGGCAAGTTTTCATTTTTATGCCTTCAGAAATAACTCCAAGCTAAGTAGAATAAACTTGCTTCTGCAAACCCAAACCACTTCATTTTAACATACTGTAATAAAAAAGAAAAGGCTAATACTGTGCCAAGAAGTAATCACTGAAGTTTTAAAACAATTTACACATGAAAAATGACTTTTTTTTAACATTTAAATGACAACAGCTGTACATTGAAGTGCTTTTCGTTTTGAATTGTGTACTTACCTTACCAGCTGTGGACATATCTGGTGTTAAAAAGGGCCAAATTAAACAAGCGAGGAGCTGACTGGTGGGAAAGCTGCAGGATGGCTGAACGAGGAGGAGGAGGAGGAAATCTGGACTTGAAGTTTAAATACTGCTGCTGGAAAAGCAGTTGCGCAACAACACATAAGGGCAGGGTCTTTGAAAGGGTTTTATTATAGTTTAATACTGGTTATCTGCCAGGGCAAATTAAAAAAAAATAAAAAAAAAAGACAGAAAATGTTACAGTTACTTGTTTAACACTTCACTTATCACCTGTTTCCACTCAGTTAATTAACCTCACAGTACTGCCACCTCCAGCTTTCTCTGTGCCTGGCTCTCTGGGGTTTTGGCTCTCAGTTTCAGTGAAGTTGTTTTTGTATTTGGCCTCAGGCTGCTTTCTGTCACCTTGTAACTGTCCTTTCCTCAATATGAGGCCCTTTGCTGTTAGTATTTTTGTGTTTAGTCATGCAATTTGATCTTCATGTCCATTACTGAGAGACAGATGGAAATAATAAAAACCAGATGAAAACTATAAATCTTGTTTTTTTTTTTTTTTTTCCTTTTTTCATTTTGAAGTAAAAACTTTCCAAGTATTGTTTAAGCCAGGGGTGGAGAATCCTGGTCTCAGGCCATAATCCTGCAGGTTTTAGATATTTCACTGCTCCAACACACCTGATTCTAATCAAATGGATCCAACAGCCCATCAAGTCCTGCACAGTGACTCATTAACTTGAATCAGGCGTAATGGAGCAGGGAGACATCTAAAACTTGCAGGATTGCAGCTCTCAAGGACAGTCTTGCATTACCAGTTTAAATTATTAATGAATTTAACTAAGTCATTTTGACTGAAATGGCAGAAAAGAAGGTGACCACAGATTCAGAGCCATTATTTTGCCACCTAGTATCCAAAAAAATGACTGCACCTACACTACCGTTCAAAAGTTTGGGGTCACTTCCCTATTGAATCCCATGGCAAAGTGACCCCAAACTTTTGAACAGTAGTGTATTACAACCGAGCAACATATCTTCAAAAGAAACTGAAGTGGCATTTTTCAGCCAAATAAACCAGAAGAAAACTCTTTTTGTAAAAGACAATTCAATCAATGAGATGTTGCTGATGTGTAACTCATAAGCAGAAAATGTAACCTTAAAATAATTTCCATTTGGTTTGGACTTTCAAACACACAGTGGAGCTAAACAAGGCCTCATTAACATGTTACTGGAAGGAAAATGAAGCAATACACAAGTCCAAATGTATATATTTTTTTGATGATTTATTGATTTAAACCAACAGGGTGAAACTTTACACACTGATATTTTGCTGATGTGCTGCAAACTGTGCATCTTCCCATGATCGAATGCATGGCGATTAGTCAGACAACCCACCAAGAGCTAACTAGTACTGTTAAAGAGGTCAAATAAAAATAAACAAACCAAGTTCGACACTATCATCATCATCCATTTGCTTTAAAAGGCACTGCTGTATGTCAGAAAATAGTTGTCTCAGACATGTGGTCATTTACAATCACTCACATATCCCAAGAATAAAATAATAATTAAAAAAATAATAATAATAATTTAAACTACCTTCAATGGCAGAATTTCATATTGTGTTACTCTAACAAAGGCAAAAGGCTTATTCTGCTTTATGTTACTTTATTTTCCCAGGAACAGGGAAGATTAAATGGCAGATACTTTTCAACAGACAAAACTGTGCATGTGTTTATCAAGTATCAGTAAATCTTAAGGGTTTTTCTTTCAGTTAAACTGCACCATTCAGACATTAGGCCATGAGATTGAATAACTTAACAGTAACATCTATCCTATAAAATATGTTGTAAATGCTGCTTTCACAACAATTTGACCTTTTTGTTGTGCGCAAACAAAACTATGCTTTGAGCTTAGACATGGACAATCATCTGATTTCAATATTATAACCTTTCTTTTACATTAAAATTTAAAAAGCCAGCACAAGAAAACGTATCTGTGCAGAGCAGCTTTAGGAACAAATTCTCTCTGTGTGCATGCATCAGTATCGGCTACAGTGGTTGCTCAATACATGTCAGAGTGCAGACATGCAAGTGTTGATTTACTCATGTGGGATTTCTATTTCCTTTCTTCTGCAGCTGCCTTCAGTGAGGAACGTTGTCCCAGAGTTCAGTGGAAAGCCGCAGAAATAGACCCGGAGTCCAAAAGACACGTGTACTTGGATGAAAAGCATGGCAACGGTGCAGCAGCACACACATTTTTTTGAAATCGCAAAGCGTGCAGGTGAACACACATCCATCTTCATGTGCACAATGACTAAAGCCGTAAATAACTTCTGAGCCACAGCACAAAGACAGCCCTCTGAGTTACAAGGCATTAAAATAAACAGTTATCGGACATTAATGTCCACAGTCTCCCAGCTTCTAAGTGATTAATCCATAAGTAACAGCACAGTGACCACAAAAAATAAGGAAAAGTAGTGACAATGAGTAAGTTTAAACCTCATGTTTTAGATAATCTGTAAGGATAAAAAAGATATATTGATCAAATTAAGAAGAAACGCTGACCAGTGATGGGGATGTAACATGACTGTAGGGAGAACATGGAGAATAAATCCATAAAAATGTGACGCATAACATAAAATCTGAGAATAAAAAGTCTTCAGTTTTCAGTTTACATTTTACCTTTTTGTTAAACTTTTTCATAAAGATGCAAATTTCCCCCTCTTTCTTTATAGTAAACAGCAGGTCATTTGGATTAAGTGGAGTTGAGTTATACATTTAAACTTAAAAAAAAAAACAAAACAAAAAAAAACAAAATACTTACTTGTTCTGTGCTAATTCCATCACTGTCGCTGCTTATTTGTCTGCAACTACAAACATTTTCATTCTTCCAGCTAGAGTAGAGATACTTAAGCTGGAGGATTTCATGGATAATTTTACTGATGAAACATCAGCCTCCGACTCCTACGCTCAAGCTGCACTCTGATCCATTTCCACTTTGGCACATCTGTACCGACTCCGAGCTGGAGCCAGCCGAGGAAAATAAAGTTCACAAGCATTACTTTTATGTTTTCATGGAAAACCAATAAGATAAGTCATTTGGTACACTGTAGGAGGGCTGTAGACATTTAAAGGAGAAATTAACTATGAAAGAATGAAATTACGTGGGTTTGTTGGTGCCTCAAGCAGAAATAACTCAGAGCAGAAATCCCCATTAACAAAGTAAACACAAATCTAGCTGTAAATGGTCAGATCTACTGTCTTCATACCGAGCCAGTCAGACTAAAGTATCATGCACAGAAAGAAGCATTCATCTACTTTATTCCCGCCCCTGAGTGCGTGTAGACATGATGTCTTATGCCGATGGGAGCAGAGTCTTATCCTTATTAACAGAGTTCTTGAACTGCAGGTGGCGGTCATCACGCTGCCTCCAGCAGGGATGCAGTGGTTAGTTTGGTAGAAATGAAACTAGTCACAACAAAGTTTTTACATTTAAAAAAATGCCATGACTTCAACAGAGTTAAGAAGTAATGTCATTAATGTCATTTGATTGGATGTTGAATTCACAAGATAGCCGGTACCTCTTGTGTCTGTTCTAGATATATAAGAGGTAGCAGGCAGTTAGCTTAGCTTAAAGACTGGAACATGGAGCTGGTTTTAAACACCTTTATCATCTAATTCATGTTTAGTGATTCCATGGGAAAAATTGAAATGTTAGAAACAATTTGTAGATTTAGAGGCTGGGAGTGCTTTTCAGCGTTAGCTTTCAATTCACAGACATGAACAAACCTGATCTAATCTAGATTGGTAGAGGGGAACTATTAGCTTCCAAAATTCTTGCCATTTTTCTCTTAAACCCCCCCCGCAGAATGATATGATGATTCAATTTTTAAAAATCAGACAAAACCTCTGTAAATGACGCCTAAATATGATATATGAGAGATTTAAAAAAAAAAAAATGTGTCTTTAACAGCGTAATTTTATCCAATTAAGTTTACTTAAGATTCCTGTTTTGAAAAAAATCCCAGCTGTTACTTTTTACATTTGTAAAGCTGACGTTTGCCTCCCATGTGCAACAAGGCTGAACAAAGACTAAACACAAAATGTGCGACAAAAGTAAAAAGGTTCAGACAGAATAAAAAAAATAAATAAATAAAAAACACAGGACAAAGCAGTGGTGCTGTTTTCAGTGTGTTTAACAAGGCAAAGCAGAATCCGATGGTGGTTTTCCATTTGTTGTGAGGTAATGTTATGGCAAGCTAATGACTGGGTGTGTACGCACTTCGATGTCCTCGTGGAAGACCTGTGATGCATCTTGACCTGTATTCTCTGTGGCTGTTCCGGTTCACACCACTTTAGCAGAGGAGTGGTTCATCAGTCATCAATGTCCTCAAACACGCCATCGTCAAAAGGCCGCGCCGAAGACGGCTGTATCCTGTGACGGGAGTACTTGAGTTGAAGAAGGTCTCCTACCTCGCTGATGGCACTCAGAGCCTGTGGAGACATTTTTACAATAAAAAAAGCTGTCAAAGTGAAGGGCGTTATGAATAACAGGCGGCGCCACGGAATTTAAATCTGCAGAAGGTCAGGTTTTTATAACATTAAATCAGAGAAAAGGATGGAGAAGAAAATCACTTACACTTGAAAAAAAAAAAAAGATTTTAAAGTCCTATTAGTTAGTGAGTGTTTATACCAGCAGGACATAAAGTCAGAGCAATAACTGTGATGAGATTATATAGACGTGTCTTAACAGCAAAAAAAAAAAAAAAAAAAAAAACCAGCTCATTCTGGGTGAAAGGGAAGTTTCAGCCTCAGGAATGAAGGATTTCTGGGTTATGGAAGTCGATTGTTACACAATATAGTCAGCTACAACCACATGACAAGCAGATGTGTGTACATATAGAGACATTACAGATGGAACTGTAAATGCTGTGTCATGCAGTTTTGCTTTGTTAATAGTCACATATATTACTTTTTAACTTGGTGGCAGAGCAATAATCTGTTAACATATTACATATGAAAGTGAATTGATTGACACATTTTTTTATATTAATAAATTAACAAGCTGGAACATTAAGTCCAAATCCACTTTTAATATTTAACCTTTCAGCTGCTAAATGGTACATTCTGTTCACCAGCTCGCTGTCAACCATCTTGTTCTAGCACTAAACAACATGCAATGATAGGATGATGCCTGCTGCATCTGAAAATAATCCTTTTAGAGCAGTGAGACTGAACCAAAACAGCAATATTACAACCAGAAAAGAAGAAAAAAGAAGACAAAAGCTGGTAATTTCCACAGAGCTGAGTTGGATCAGGGTGCCTCGGTTTGCCACCTCTGATTTGTTGAACAGCTTTAAGATAGTTTACGTATTATTAGTTATTTTTGCCAATCAACTGATCTCTCAACTGCAGTATTTTCAGGATTCTCTTACAATACTCTACTGATGTTTTCGATTTCCATAGCTGTAATATGAGGCTTTATCCATCACTTTGTCCAACTTTAAGTTCTCTTCATTGGCTCCCTTTAAAATCCAGAGTAGCATTTAAAATTCTTCTCCTCACTTTGCTCTCAGACTGCAGGTTTACTTGTGAGTCTTAGTCTCTATAAGCAGAAGGGGAGGCAGAGGCTTTAGTTAACAGGGTCCTCTCTGTGGAACCAGCTTCCACTTTGAGTTCAGGTGGCACACACTCTCCCAGCATGTATGCCTGGATTTGTTATGGTACTTGTTGACCCCTCTGCAGAAGGTTGCCCTTCCTGAGTCTGGTTCTGCTGGAAGTTTTCCTTACTGTTAAAGAGTTATTTTTTTATTTGTTTTTCCTCTTTTTATCTGTCACCTGCTACAATGAACCGGATTGAATTGGACTGTATTTTTTTAAAGTGGCTTGAGGTACTTTGTTGTGAATTTATGCTATAAAGTTGAATGGGTTGACTCCTTGCCAAAGAATTCCGCATAACTGTCACAAAATAAATAAAAAAAGGAATTTTCTGTATAGTTCACGAACAGCAGAATCAGAATTTATAGTAAACTGATTGATGCTGATGCCCTCTTATGATGCCACCACTCATTTCGCCATGGTTACTATTCAAGCACATAACACCATGACAACAGCGTTCTTGGATGGCAGCAGGGACGATGCGCCGAGATGACTTGATAATTGGCCCAAAGAACACAGCAAAGAAGTCGATTTGGCCTCTAAACCGCCCAAAGAGCAATCAATCAGATAATTGTGGATGATGCTGGAAACAGCTCATCTTGATCCACAAAGGCCCCAGAGTCAGCGTCCCTGACTCTTCTGAGTGGTTCTGTGTTCTTGTTGAAGGGCACATTAATCTAACTCAGTTTTCCAATTTGATTTTTGTTTGAAAAATCTAATTCCTCCTACTCCTTCATAACAATATTCTTTAGAGCATCAACGATCAGTTAAGACTCGTTTAAGTGAAATGACAGAGGCATGATAATGAAAGGATTTAGGATTATGTGCATGTTTAAGGGTGTGTGTGTGTGTGTGTGAATGAGGACAAATTGGTAAAAGCTCATCGGTGGATGAAAGAAACACTCGAATCAACATGACACTTCAAAGAATCAGAGGATGATACAGACAAGACGGCAAACAAAGAGGAGGGTTTCAGCATCCTGACAGATGAAAGCATGAAAAATTACAATAATACAAACTCTCCTCTTTCAGCTCATTTTGATCTGTTTTTTTTATTTCAGGGCAAAAAGAAGATTGGGGGTGGATAACAGCTTCAGATGTAGCAGATTTAACCCACCCATATTAGGTGCAGGTGATGATTAAACTTCCATGTGAGATGGATTTACATCAGGGGTGGGCAATCTGACAAAATGAACCTGTAAATTTAGCATGTTCCGCTTTCAGGTCATAAAGAAAGAAATAACTTCATTGTCCTAACTCTGCAGCTCCGCATAAACTCATTAAAGCTGTGACGTTAACAGGACGATGCTCACTTGTTGCACTGTGCATCTAAATGGAAAACAACAGAGCAGCAGATAAAGAGGAGCGGTGAACTAATCAGCACTTCTGAAAGAAATGCAAATAAAGCAAACAGAAAAAAATCACAACACGCCTCAAGCTGAAGCTGATTTTTTTGTCCAGATAATCATCTCCACAACTACAAAATGTTGTTACTGCAAAAATTAGCGATTTAACCAACGCTTACAATCTTATGTTTAGCCGAAGTCTTTTACGCTTTTAGAAGGAAAGAGTGGACTGTGCAAGATTATTAATCATGTTTTTATTTCTGACTTGCCAAATCCTTAAATTGGTTATTTTACACCAGTGTCTCTCAGACTGGGTACATGTACTTGGAGAGACTCCAGGCGGTACTTGAGGAGGGGAAAAAAAAAAAAAAAAAAAAAAAAGTAGGATAGTCAGAGGGTTACTACACAGATGAGTAAATGTACAAGATTTTTTTATAGATGAAAAAATTTTAATAAAAAACTGTAATGCATATATTTGATCTAAATTAAGTGAATCAAATTTATTAAAATATGTAATTGATCAGTTTCGTAATGTAATTTAACTAAAAACATTAATTAATATAATAAACATATAAACATTTTTCTATATAAAAATTGTATTATAGAAATATAAAAGAAAATAAATAAAAATTGAATATGTAAATAAACTTATATAAATGTGTAGAATGTAAGTTAAAGGCCAACATTGGCAGTGGAGGAGCAGGCAGGTCTGCAGCCGGAACAGCAGAAGAACGGGCGGCTTGGTCATGTCCTGCCAAGATAAATCAAAGCTGCACCGTTTGCACGTCCACAAAACGCTAACCTCGGCAAGTAGCTGGTTTATAAGCAAAACTTGTATAATATACTGAACATTACCTGCAGAGTGAAGCTGCACTGCAACTTTGTTTTTAAATAGAGTCCAACTTTTCCTGATACTCTGGATCTCTGAGACAAAGTCGGTCTGAAGTGGCTTCTTAAATCTCAAGAAGACGTTTAGGCCACAAGAGATGGTGCAAGTCCTTCGATAGAGACAGCCTCTTCCCACATTATGCAGCCCTGCTTGCCTTTAATGTTTCAAACCATTTGAAGGTTATTACAACACGTTTGAACAGGAGGGCCCAAACTTTTCAAGGGTTTAACCAGTACCACTCGGATAAGTCTTCCAGTGATGGAATATTGGCTTGAACTCCTTTCTCTTCCCTTCTGGACTCCTGCAGGTAAAGTTGAGCTAAAAAAAACAAAACAAAAACAAACAAAAAAAAAGCAAGATACTGGAAACCTTTTAGTGTGCATAAGTCTTGTAATTGGACACAGCCCTCTGGAACTCTGCTTTGGAAGAGCACCAGTAAAGGTTAGAGTAGCGAGGCTTGGGACTAACAATTCTGACTAATTAGAGGAATACTAACAACCCAAAGAGTGTTTTTCTCTGAATGGTAATGGCTTCAGTCGCCTCATTCTCCGGTGTGGGCAGAGAACCGTGAGATGTGGCTAAGCAAGACTAGTCCGGATCAATGTTTGTGGAGCTGTTGTTGCTACTGTCTAAATGTTTTTTAATTTTTTCTTTTTTTGTATTCATTGTGTATAACCGTCATAGTCTTTCTTTTTCAAACCAGCATCTAGAGCAGCAGGAGGACAGTACTGTAATTAATGAGTCAACAGTCAGATGAAACACGCTGCGTTTAATCTTAGTTCTTTTCATTTAAAGATCATAAATTCTCACAGTAATAAATACTTTATGACGGACAGGGTTAATAAACAAACAATGAGGAACTTTTTAAATTAAAATCGGCCATGTTAGACATTTTGAGGGCTTGTTTGTTCAGCAGGCTACAGCATTTGCTCTGATATTAACAGCCAATAAATGGTTATGAATTCTTTGCGTGACAAATCTCATTTCCCTCTTTCTGAGAGTCACTCTGTGAAAGGGATTACTCACCCTGTCGAGTATGTCTTTTGAGTGGGCCGCAGAGATGCAGAACCGTGCCCGCGACTCGATGATGGGTGTAGCTGGGAAGCCCACGACCACCACCCCGACGTTCCTCTTCAACATCTCCCTGCCAAACGCTCTGAAGAGGAGATGACACATAATCATTTTTATTTAAATAATCATTGTTTTTATCTTTTTTACTCAGAGATGGGAGAGGAGTGGGGATGTGTCATTTAATATCACTTGAGTGTCTGAGCAGGTTCATTCAGGTTCAGTATAACATGTCATCAGCATGCATCACCATGGCAATGTATACTGCTACAGGTCATGTTAGGTTTCCAGATAAGACAACACACACACACACACAAAAAGATTTCCATGATTCATTTGTTTTAAGAGTATGGCATCCTCTTATTCAGATCATATTTAATCAATTAATATTCAACAGCTTACTTCCACTTGGCCCAATTTATTAATTTTGGGTGGTCCAATTTTATATACAACACAATTTATATTTAAATCTTTATATTTTAATCCAACTCATGGATTAAAAAAAAAAGCTCAATTCTAAAAGTCACTTTAAATCACATGGAAATCCTTTCCATGATTCTTTTCATGTTTAATAAAAGGAACTTTTAGGTGTATAAAATGTTTGTCCACTGGTAGGAGTTAGCCAGCTAACATTGCATAAACTGTCTGCTTAAAAACAAAAAATAACTAAATAAACATCCCCGAAGGGGTGGGGGAGAAACCAGAGATGCCTTTGTGCTCATAACTTCATTTTCATCTAGACAGATGGGGACAGATTTTGTCTGGTATTCAGACCACGCAGTCCTTCGCTGCCCTCTATCCAATACTGTTCTCTCTTAGTCTTAAAGGCGCATGGCCACTTAATAATGCCAAGTGTTAAGTTGTTGACGTTCATGCAAAATTATAAATTGTGTAATTACTCCCAGCAAAGATACGTAATTATTTTGTTAAAATGACACCTTAGACTATTTTAAATACACTACACAAACGCTTTGAGTGTTCTGGTTGTTGAAAGGTTGCAACAAGTTGCAACTCGATGGATGTTCGCCACCTATCGTAGACCAAGTAGTAGCAATTTCTGGTGCCTTTGAACATATTTTACTTCCGGTGGTGAACAAATGCAATTACATACTGCTCAGTTTTCAGATTCAGCTATTTTCATCTTCAGTATTCTGTCTAATGAATGAATGAATGAATGAATTTATTGTCATTGCACAACAATTACATCAGCAATCATTGGCAATGAAACTCTTAAATCCCAGGCTCTCCTAACATTGCTATAAAGAATATAAACCACAATAAAAATAGTCAAACACAAAAAGCAAGAATACTACAAATAAGTTATACAGTAAAATATATAATAAGTAATAAGAGGATGCTGTTATTTAAAGGTGACGTTGCTGCCGACAGCATTTAGAAGTCTTATGGCCTGCGGTATGAAGCAGTCTCTGCCCTGCCAATAACTTCAAACAGTTCTTCATGGCCTCGTTGGTTTCAGCGTGTGGAGGAACAGACACTACTGTCATGACAACCGATGTGAACTCATGCGGAAGATAATACGGACGGCATCTGATCATGAGGTGCTCCAGGTCCAGAGTACAGCCTGTAGAAATAATTCCCACATCTGAGCACCATTTATTGTTCACCATGAAACAGACACCACCTCCCTTGCTCTTTCCTGAATGCATAGTCCGGTCCAGCCGATAAACAAAGAGTCCTCAGGAACAATGGCCTAGTTCGGGATCGAGGGGTACAGCCAAGATTCCGATGAAGCCAAAACGTTACAGATAAATATATTAAATCAACTTGATTTCTTTATGATAAAGAAGAAACATAAACCAGGTTTGCAGCATAAACTAGACTCATTATAGTAAAAGACCGGCTATTTTCCTTTTCGGTGTAGAGAAAAATGAAAAAATTAAAACATGGTGAATATATGGTGACAGAGTTGCTCTCTAAGCGACTAAGGTCATAGAATGAGCACAATGTATGACTTCGACTTAAAAGTGTCTTCATAAGAGCTGTGTCAGCAGGAGAAAGTGCGTATGTCGACTAAAACAGAAAGTTTATACTCCGAAAACTTGTTTCTGCAGACTTTTAAAGATTTGGAAAAGACGGAAATGACTCTCAGCAAAATCATCACAGAACTATAAAAGTAATTTCCCCCCATTTTCTCATGCAGCTCATCAAACTCACAAAATTACATCAAATAATGTTTGTACATTCACATCCACATTCATCTTATGAAGTTCTTTAAAAACTAATTAAAATCTCTATACATTTAAAACTCTTCATTTAGCATTTTAAAAACGTAGGCATTAACAATAAATCTGATCACTGGATTTAATCAGTTTGATGTTTCTTTCTTCAATTGGTGCAAAGATCATCCAGTGATGGTTTAGGCATGTATAAAGGATGATGAGGTTGAAACTACTGGGCAGGAGGCCTAGAGGAAGACCCAATAGGAGATTTATGGACGTAGATAAAGAGCACATGAAGTTAGTCAGTGTAAGAGAAGAGGATGCAGAGGAAAGGGTTAGATGGAGGTGGATGGTTCGAAAAGAAGAAGGTGGAAAGAGGATTGAAATCAACCAGTGTGTCCTCTGACAGAATAAGAGGAGATGCTTTTTCACATACTTGAAAGAATAAACCTGAAGTGTTGCTTTGCCACTCATGCTTTGATGATGTGGCAGTGATGTTTGTCTTTCATTTTTTTCCCTTTCCCTGTTTTCGTCATCTTTCCTTCCTGCTTTGGCTGCAACAGCCACTTTTTTCTTTCCTTCGGCTTGCTTTATTATTGCGATTTGTAATCAAACGCTTTCTCCACCTCTTTTACTTGAACGCAGTCAGAGTGGTGAACCCTGGGTTGAACGGCCGAGTTAATAACCAGCATTTATGCTGCGTAGTGAGATCCCCATTGTTGGGTTATGTGAGCGAGACCAATTCTTAGTTCAGGCCCCTGCTTTAAAAAAACTGTTTTAACTTTATTAGATTGTCCTTATCTAGTGAAGTTTCTATAAATCCACAAGATGCTGACCAGGACTCTGAAAGAAGATATTTCGTATTTCAATGGGACGCTCCAGGCTAAATAAAGAGCAAATAAAAATCTGAAATTTTAAAGTACAAATTTTGCCTGAAATACTGAAGGCACAGAGAAGTGGGTACACCTTGCAATTATTATTTTTAAATGAAAGTAAGCTAAAGTCATGGATAAAAACAGACATGATGCCACATCAACCGATTTAACATTAATACAACTGAAGAACACCTTTGACTGATTTCTAGTCTGCTGTGACCAACACAGACCAACAGCACTCTTTAAAGATTAAATTAGCCAAATCCACCCAGCATGTTAGATCTCAGTGGATTTGCAAAATAACGGGGCAAAAATCATCTCTTTCAAAAGCCCTGTGCTGTTTAGGTTCTGGGTGGGATTGGCTGAAGTGCACCTCTAGTCTGCTGAGAAACATTATCAAACATGATTTCAAGATCAAGGAAAAAGATGCAAGATGTGGCTGCTTGGATGAGATAAAAGCTGGGATAATTTTAACCTTTTGCTGCTGCTGCACCCTTTCAGAAACTGAAAGATGTCAGGGGAAGAGAACAATTAAAAACATATGCAGATTGAGTTTTTGTGAAATGAAAATCAGCAAGATGGATTGACAAAATATATTCAGCTTAGTTTTAGTCGTTTTTTCACCAACTTAATGTTCATGTCATCCTTGGATATTTTTGTACATTTTTCTAAGCTTTATATTTATTCATTTTCAGCAAGTGGCATGAAATAACTTGGTTGATTTGAATCTTCTGGTGACTTTTGTGTTCAAATATGTCCACAAATAGGAAACTACTATAAAATCATAAATAACTAAAATAACTTAACACCTGTTCAAAACTAACAAATCGTCCCTCATTTTTAGGATTGTAACCCTTTCAATGTCCGTTTGTTTAAATAATTTTCTACATAAATAGTAGGGGGATAAGCTTTGGTGTTGATTAGACTCTTGGTAATGTCAAATATTAGCAATGAATTGATTTGATAGCAGTAGTATTTTTATGTAATGTCTGATACTCCCTTTCTGCACCTTTGTGTCCAAAAATGCCCCATTGACTTGAATTAAAATGACACATTTTAATCTCATTCTAATTACAGTTAAAAACCAAGCGTTGTGTAATTTCATCATTTCATCTGGATTAAAAGTCATAAAATTTTACATTTTTACTATTTTCCACCAGATTCAACTGTTTTCCCATTGTAATTTATTTTTTTGTGTTTTTATTAAATAAAATTTTAATTCAAATAATAAAACTGGCTAAGTGTTATATTCTTAAAATGACTGGATTTTTTTTCAAGTTTTGAACAGAAGTTTTATAATGATTTATGACAAAGAAGCTGAAAATAATCTAATTAATTGTGTTGCTAATCTCTGACATATCCAAAACTTATCAACACCAGGGCCCTGTCCCCCAACTCACTTTTTTTTTATTTTGGAAAATATATATATATATATTTTAATAAATAATACAATAATGCAAAGTATAGGCTCTATTATGAAAGATTTAGTTATTCTGATAGAGTAGGCAATTTTTTCCAATTATAGAGGCTCACCCTATCTTGGTGGGCATGTAGAGCATCAGGGGAACGACGGGAGAGTCGTTGTTACCATAGATGATGAAACCCATTTCTCGAAGCCGCTTTCGGAAGTAGACTGTGTTCTCTGCCAGCTGCCGCACACGTTCACAACCTGAAAATGATGAAAAGAGACTCTGAAACATGAGAAATGACGGCAAATTCTATGCAACTTAACCATGCGTCTGCTCCATGTTCGGAGATCATGTATATTTAATGATCGTCTTAAGTTTTACATTGCAGCGTGATGACTACTGTCACCTTGGTCTTTTATCATCTGCTGATGTGTTATTCATGAAAAATGCATAGATATTTACAGAACGATACACCCATCACACCTCTACTTAGTAGAATTTAATGATTAAAGTTAAAAAGAAAACTTTGTGAATGCCTGCGAGAGCTAAAGAAAGGCTGCTCTCCTACTCAGAGGATTTTATTCTTCCCCAAATCTTATCTTTCTGGGTGGCTAAGTAGCAGGCAGATGATTCTTTGAAAAGATGAAAGAGGAAGGCTGACAAGCAGCTGAACACAACTGCATTCATAAGATCAGTGAGAAAAAATGCCTGAGAGTTACAGCATCCAGCTACCATAGGGGGTTTAATTTTTTTAGTTTCTCTGAAATGTAATTTTCTTCTCTCAGAGGACATCAAAAGATTCACCGCGTTCTTTGAAATGCAATGACATCAAACAACACAAACTTGTCAGTGAGGTTACACAAATTTAGGTTTTCCATTCTACTCTTGCAGGAGATTTATCAGAAGAATTACCTGCTCACTGAAAAGCTGAGGGAAGCACCGGTTATTTTTGCAAGACATAATAACAGTTTACTCTTCTGATCATTTAAGTTCAGTTCCCAGGGAAGACCATGGGACTGTGCACTGCCTGGGAGAGACTAAGCTCAGCTCAAAAGCAGCAATAGTACAAAGAATCCTGATTAGGAAAAAGTAAATTAATAGCTGTAATCATAATTATGTAAACACAATTTAATATACGGAATTTATTTAATACTTGCCTTCTAACCCAGTGTGGTTAGTGTGTGGATGAGCCTACCTACATTTTAGCAGTTTATACTGACCCCTGCTGTCTAATATTGAGACTTACAGCAACTGATTTAAGAAGAAAAAAAAGCATCTTTTTAATACATTTAAATTTAGTTAATGTCATACACACGGATGTGCTTAGAATAACAAAAATTATTCAAGTAAGCCAACTAATTAATCGAGAAGGGCATATGTACAACTCTGCTGAGTTTTTATCACATTACAGAATTCCTGTTCATCAAAAGTTGTTCTTTGTTGTTATTTTTTTTTAATGCATCCGCTCAGATATATTTTTTTATTCTTAGAGGTGTAGGTAGTTGTAGGTAGTTTGACCTTTTTTCTTCAGGTCACCAAAATTGATATTTTCTATCATCTTCCAAATGGGAGAAATGAACAATTTGAGGCCTTTCCCTTCAAGAAAACTTTTTATTTTATTTTTATTTAATTTTTTTTGAGCATATGCGTTTTATCCAACCACCCACTTAAAAACGGATACTAACTTGTGTCTGTAAAGTCCATGGAAAAACAATGGTGCATTTATTTTGATATAGATGATATGCAAAATACTTTTTGGTCCAACTTTCACATTCAATCATAGGTCACATTTACCCTACTATTTTTTATGTGTTGTGGAAAAATGTCTTTTTTGGTTGTAGAGAATAGTACAGCAAGCTTAAATCTCACTTTTGTATTAATAACCTGATAATTATTCTGCCAAGATGCTTCATACCTAAATCCAATTTATCTAATTATTTTATTCATAAAAGAAATATCTTTCTCTAAACTTAATGTACTTAAAAAAAAAAACAAAAAGAAAAAAAATCTAATGAATTAGATCTAAAAGAAATAAAACACACAAACATCTATATTCTAATTAATATTAATACACAAAAACAGCTTGAAGTTTGCATGGAACTGAAGATTGATTTTATTAGTCCAATAATTTTTTTTTCTAGTGATGTCTGATCTGAGCCCGTTTTTTAACTTTAGGTTGTTAGAATCTGATGCAACACTGGGATAATTTCATTCATGTGTTCAAACTAGTGACAGCATGCAACACCACTTATCCTGTGAGAGTGCACTATTCTTTAGGAAAAATTTGCATTCTGACATTCAACCATAGATGTTATTTGACACTTTGTTATCTACCCAACCATTTATGCAGAACCATCACCCTGCATGGTGACACTACTTCCCCACAGTAACAGCCTAACCCGTCAAGATAAAGCAAAAACTGTTTAAGTATGGTTAAAAAAAAAAAAAAAAAAAAAAAAAACAGGACAAAGAACTAAAGACCTTAAACAACCCCCAAAACCCCAAAGAAAAAACTCTTG
>JBAFTA010000022.1:6057338-6077105 GCA_036919975.1 Melanotaenia parkinsoni
CCATATTTAATTTCCTTATTTATTGAAATATGATTATTAATGCTAACATATTGTTGTCGATTGAATAGGTAACTTCTTCTCTGGACACAAGATATCAGAATCTTGCAGCATGCGATTTTTCACAAACTGTCCTTCAGGAATGGCTTTCCTGTTTTGGCGATTAACTCACTAACCACGTAACTTGCTTCAACAGCAGCATCAGCCTCCTTCAAGGTCTTTGGAAAAGACTTTGCTGAGAAAGTCATCCTGTGTCGCTCTTTTATTCCTCTCGTCTCCCGTATATTTCTCATATTGCTCCCCATGCTTAGTCCAGTAATAGCATTTGAGATTGCGTTCCTTTAAAACCACAACTTTCTCCTTGCATATCAGGCATGTTGGGCTTCCACTCCACAAAAAAGATAACGTGATGTCTGTCGTTCTTAAAATGTTCTGTGGTTACTGTCCACCTTTCTTTTCTGCTTGGGAAGAAACATATTTGTTGTTTGCTGTAAAAGAAACTGCGAAGCACAAATACCGGCCCACCTTTTGTAAAAAGAAGACGCAGTGCAGTGATGGAGGGGGCTGAATGTGAATGTGAGGAGTTTGAGACCCCTGTCCAAGAGCGAGGTCACTTAACCAGAAAAGAGAACGTATAAAGAAAAATAAATAAATAAAAAAAATCGAGAAAAATTTATCTTTTTAAAACCCAGCCCTCGTTTAAGCAGCGTCACTCAACCAAGGCCAATCCATGGGCAGAGACGGCGGTAACTCTGTTACCTTCTGTCCACAGCTGTAAAATGCATTCATGGTGATTCCTGAAGATTTAAACATGTTTCGCACAACTACATTTCAACATTCCAACACTTTGTCAACTTATTTCTAATTGGGTATTTAAAAGATAATTATACTTCCTCAACAATCTATAGTGTAAAGGGATCCCTTCAGGGTTAATATACTTTATGTAATTTATACATTCTCAATACGTAGGCTCCAATTTACATACTCAAAGCATTTGGATGATTTTTGATGTGAGCTCTTCAATATCCTAAAAATAGAAAGTATAATTATCATTATCATCATTGTTATTGTTACTACTGTTATTATTGATTGCAATAGGGAAATTAGCCACTGCATTTTACCCATCCCTAGATAACCTAGAGCGCAGTGTGCTGCCATGTTTCCACACCTCGGGAGCAGTTGAGGGTTTAAAGGCTTTACTCAGGAGCCCACATTAATTCACTTTTGTTGCCCGTTAAGGGCAATATCAATAAAATAGAAGCAATATAACATGACCTGTAAAATGGAGCCAATTAAAAATATGAGAAAACAAAATACACTTGTTTATATATTTAAGGAAAAGCCAAAATATCAAATGTACTGAAATGGCAAAAGTATGGTGGTGATTTAATTTGAAGGTGAAATTAGAGTCCAGTGTTTAAAAGCAATCTGTGGATCATTAGTTACTGGAAACTACATCCCATCATGCACTACTGCATCACCGAACAAACCGTTTTTGTTTTGGTGAATTCATCTCTGGACATTCTTCAAGTTCAGCGGTAAGGGCAAAGTAAGCAGGTGTGTGTTTTGCAGTGTGTTTGTACCAATCTCCTGCCTGGTGCTGGCGACTCCGACACCGTATGTCATGGCAACCTCAGCTGCAGCGTCAGCACACAGACCTGTACTCTCAGCGAAGCCGAGGTAATTATACGAGCCCAAGTTTATCACATCCCGCATGACCCGACCTGTGTACCTGGAAGAGGGAAAGGAGAACATAAATAGACAAAAGAAACATTTGGTGAGAGGAAGCTAATGATTTTGGAAGTCTGTTTGTATAAGTAATATTACGACTGGTGCAAAATACTAAAACCTAAATCAAAAACTAAAACTAAATCTTTCCTGCTCCTGTCTGCTTTTCTACTGAACACCTTTCTCTTTGAGATGGTAGAATTTAAGAAGAAAGGAAGATGGACTGATCGTCATACCAGCTTTCACAACTGTCACATGACATGACACATACAAAAACAACACATGACAATAACTCAAAAATATGAAAAACATCAGTTCCCACTAGCGTTCCTGCTAAATACTATAAAAAGAAGACAGATTAGGGTAATTTGTGTTTAATTTGCCATTTAGCAGCAGCCCAATTTGCATCTTAAAACAGTTGCAAACCAAACCTACACCGATCAAATCACTTCTCAGTAGATTGTACCATTTAGGGCCATTTTACGCCATTTCAGAAATATCCATTTAAGTTGCTCTCACATACCACAGATTTTTTTTTTTTATACTAAAACAAGTAAACGCTCCATCCTCTGAAAGGCTAACAATAGACAGACTCCTGGCACAATGCTTCACTTCAAACGTTGACTGGTTAAAAGTTAACTTTTGTAGATATTTTGACCATTTTGATTTCTGCCTTTTCCAAAGCAGAGAAAAGCTAAAGCACCAGCAACAGCCCAGACCGCAGATATTTCCGAGACGCCTCCCCATATGGTAGCAAAACATAACACTTATTGTGATCTGTGTTTGTGAAGCCCGAACAAGAGGAAGAGGGACCGAACAAGAAACTCACACACACTGACAAATGTGTGTAGTCAGCTTGGCTGTCAACAGAGAAGCTCAGCTTACAACAAACACAGGAAGGGTGAGGTGTGATAAAGAAATCTTTGTTTGGGATATTAATAAAAGCTAATAAAAGCTAATAAAAGCTTACTACCCAGAGCTGAGGTCACACTGCAACCCCTGTCTTATTTTAAGGTAGTTATTAACACAGTTAAATAAATATTGTTATTATCATTAATGGAACTGTAATTAATTTTATTTCTTAAACATATAACTGAATTCCAAGTTAGGAGTTTCTTACTACACATGTGCAAACATACCCTCAACACAGTGATGTTGCCCACATGACGTAAACACTTGAGATTTGCCGGATTGTTTGTTAAGCTAATTTATAATTTGTTTTTCTTTTTGTCCCAATTTTTTCTACTTCTTCTCTGCTTCTGTTGTTTTGCACTTACACAAATTTTCTGTCATCACTGTCACAATTTTTAAGAAAAAAAAAAAAAGGGATGAGAATTTTTTTTTTTCTTGCTAATTGTACATCACAGAATCTATGGTCTAGACTGAGTTATGCTGGGCTCTCAAATTTTTATCCGACATCCCATAATGCTTTAAATAAACCATTTTACTGATAAATATAAGATTTTTACTCTAATAAAAAGTTTTCATTTACCTGAGAGCAATCAAAAGAAACATCTATATGAATTCCCCAAAAAAACAAAGATTTGCAATAAGATTTTTATCTATTTATATTTCTGATTATAATGTGGGTAAAAAATAAATAAATAAAAAAAATCAGGCTCTAGTATAAAAACTGTCATGTTATGTCTAAGACCTACATTAGTAGAGCCCTTACATCATAGACTGCTTAAAGACCTATTTTCCTGCTTTGTAATGCAGTCTTCTTGTTAGAATTTGTCATTGCAGGTGTGAAGTGCATAAATCTTTCATCACAGGTCACATCTAACATGACGTGAAGAAAAAGTTCTCAGATGCATGATTATCGGGATTATACAGGGTGATTTCAGCATTTCTAAAACTGCTGCCTGCCTTAATGTGCACCATAACAGTCTCTGGAGTTCTCTGAATGTTTGAAAAATAACAAAAACAAAACATCCGGGGAGCAGCAGTTGTTTAAGATGGAAACGTCTTGTTGATGTGAGAGGTCAGAGAAGAAAAGGGCCAGGCTGGTTGGTACGGACAGAAAATCGACTGCAGCTCGTGTAACCGGTGAGCAGGAAAGCATGTTAAAGTGAAGAACACATCTAGCCTGGAGGAAGATGGACAGCAACAACAAAAAAACAAACAAAAAAAAAAAACACACCTGGGTCCACTATTGTAAACCAAGAACATGAACATCAGACATTTTGCACGTAAGGAATCTGAAAATATTGTGCAGAGTTGATGGCACATTTCACAGCAGCTGAAGAGACTAAAACAAGTTATCTGCAACTGTGATGAGCATATAAATGTAAACAGGGAGTTGAGTAGAATATTTTGACAGCCATGCAACAAGAGACACAGAGACTGCTTCAGCACCATCGCTGCATGCAGGTATGTTAACTCAGCTTTCATGATATCTTGGCTGCATTTGTCATGAGGTAAGTGTTGCTATTGCTGATTAGCTATACCTCGTTTTTAAGGGGTATTCATCAAATAGCTCCAATAACCATTTTCAGAACCAAACCATGGATTTAAAAAGTCTTTAAACTGCTAAGAGAAGCTAAAGCTGTATGAGAGCAAACATAGGCACAACCCAGTAGAAGGAAGGTATTCTCAATAAGTGCTTATGACATTCAAGGCATACACAGGCAACTTGAATCATAACAAGCTAACAAATGTTCATTTTCCACATCAGTTAAGCTCAAAAGTCTCTAGGAAAGTTTCTTTTTTCATACAACCAAGCTGCATCAAATGATCTTGAAATGTTGCAGCTTTTGGACAGATCTGTTCAGCAACTAGGGTGTGTAACCCAGCTTGGATTTTACAGACTCATAGCATAACTCAGTCTTTTGTTTCCTATTTAAACTGTCACTTATCTTGATAGTAGGTACAGGCGTTGGAATTATTGGAATTAATCCTTATTTTCTATTGCTATTGTGTGTCTGAATACCTTGTGGTTAGCTTGCAGATAACATTTAAGGTCTTGAATGAAAGCTAGGTCTTTCTCACTCAAAAGTCCAGTTGTAGTCGTGAGAGATCCGCTCCATGAGGTCCATCTTGGCTCCTGGGACACTGCATATGGGCCTGTTCCAATTGTCTCTTATCCGCATGTAAAGGTTCCTGGTGTAAAAGTTCTCAAAGTCCTGGTAAAGTGGCACAAAGTCCTACACAGGGATGAACAGAAAATAACATAAAAAGGCAGAGTTACATGACCTTAGCATGAAAGTATGAAGAAATTTTATCCTAACACTCCCTGGTATGTGTTGGTACAATTCATTAAAACACAGGAACTTCTGGCCGCTGATGCTTTTGATAGCTAGTAAAAATGCATTCCCTTCAGTTCTAATGCTCTAACACACAAGGGAGCAAGTTTATTTTCCTTGGTTCTTGGAGGAAACATCTATGTTGTATCCTCAGGGTCATTTAATGACTTCCCTTCATTTATCCAACCAACTTCCTCTCAACACAACCACTAAAAAGAAAGCTTAAGCATGGACATTGCACTAATAAATGCAATGTGCATACTTTCTTTACATCCTTGTGCAACCAGAAGCCTTGATTGCTCTTGTATATTAAATATATAGTAAATATCACCATTGTTCAGTTTGGTTAATAAGAAATAAATTGAATAGTACATAAAACACAAAGCATTTTTCCAGTTAATTACAACAACGTCCTTCAACATGAACAAAGCAACTATCCAGTCACCAGGCAGCACCTTCGTACAGCTCAGCTGCATTTAACACATGAAGTCCAACCTGCCTCCGTTCTAAAAACGATCACATTATTTTTTGTGTTTATGCAAAGTACGCTGACTGCACAGCTCATGTTGTTTTCCAAACAGTAGACAGCAGTGTGACTGAACTGTCAATGGAGTTAACTGATTCCTACTGAATATGAAACATTATAAGGGCAACGTGGCTTGATCGTTTATGCTCACTGGCCACTTTATTAGGTCCAACTGCTCTGTTGCTTGTTAACACACATATCTAAAGAGCCAACCTCATGGCAGCAAGTCAGTGTATTTCATCATGTAGACATGGTCAAAACTGAGCAACAGAATGAGGAAGAAAGGGGATTTAAGTGACTTTGCACGTAACATGGTTCTTATTGCCAGACAGGCGTGTATTTCAGAAACTGCTAATCTAATGGGATTTTCACACACATGCATATCCAGGGTTTACAGTAAACAGTCTGCAAAAAGAAAATATCCAGTTAGTAGCAATTGTCTTGACCAACATGCCTTGTTGATGTCAGAGGAGAACGGGCAGACGGGTTGAAGATGATCAAAAGGCAGCAGTAACTCAAAAAAAAAATAAATAAATAAATAAATAAATCACTGGGGGTTCCAACCAAGGTCTGCAGAACAGCATCTCTGAACACACAACACGTCCAGCAGCCTTGAAGCAGATGGGCTACAGCAGAAGAAGACCACACCGGGTGCCTCCTGTCAGCGAAGAACAGGAAACTGAGGCTACAACTCACACAAACTCAATAAATTGGACAGAAGAAGACTAAGATAACACTGCCTGTCAGATGAGTCTTGATTTTGGCATAAAATGGATCTACCCTGACTTGTAGCAATGGTTCAGGATGGCGGTGGTGTAATCGTGTGGGGTATTTTTTATTTTTTTTGGCACACTTTGGGCCCCTTAATAATACCTGAGCTTTGTTTAAAAAATACCACAACCTTCTTGACTTTTGTTGCTGACCATGTCCATCTCTTTACGACCACAGTGTAGCATCTTCTGATCCTACTTCCAGCAGGATAATGCACCATGTCACAAAGCTCAGATCATCTTTGACTGGCGTCTTGAACATGACAATGGCCTCCACAGTCACCAGATCTCAATCCAACAGAGTATCTTTAAGATGTGTTGGAACGGGAGAGTCTCATCATGGATGTGCAGCAACTGTGTGATGCTACCATGTCAAAACCTTTGATGAATGTTTCCAACACCTTGATGAATCTATTCTAGAAAGACTACAAGCAGTTCTGAAAGCAGAATGAGGTACCAGTACTAGCAAAGTGTACCTAATAAAGTGGTTGTCGAGTGCAGGTTGACGCAATCATATTCAAACTGTCAACTTATAGTTGCTGTTAATTACTCAGATACTTACAGGGTATACACAGGAATCCTGAAGCCAATTTCAATACCTTTTCAAGACCCCGTGGACACCCTGACTTAATCAGATTGATGCATCCGAATTACACACACTTTTAATTAAATCCCAAAATGCAAATGAGCAAAGCTGGTTGGAACTAACACATCAGTGCAATGCTTTTAGCTGTTTCTTAAGTCTTATTTGCCAGAGCAAATAAATAAAAGTAAATATAAAATGTAATCAGATTATTTAAATTGTACAGAGATATTTGTTACTTTCATTGATCAGAGTTCCAGTTTACGCAGTTTATCTTCCACAATAAACAAAAACAAGTCTGAAACATTTGTTATCGATTAATTTGATCAGTATTTCTTAACAAATATAGTTACTTCATCCTCTAACTTCTGTGTTTCACACTGCCAGCTCATCTTAAAAGCTTATCACTGGTTACATATGTATTACATTTCCCTAAAAACCCTTCAGTTTCCTCATAAACATCACATCGCTGATTCCAAACAGATTATTTTGTCATAATTTGAAATAGTCAACATAAATTACTCAGAAAAAATTACACAAACACCAGAACTGAAAATGTGATTTCCTCTACTTGTATGTTGACTTGCTCAAACTAAACAGTGGTATAAAAATTGAGGAAATAAACAAACGTACCTTTTCCTTTCAACACAATCCCAACTCTTTAAAAACTCGTCTTTTCCAGAAGTCTCAGCAGAGAAATTTCCATTCATTATAATATGAAAAGCATAAATTGAATTAGTTTCTCATTTATTCTAATACTGGATTTATTCTCAAGAGTTCTGGGCTTTAAGCTTTACCAGCTTGGCATCAATATTAGAAAACCTGGTGTTCATTCAGTTGTAAATATCAGTCCACAAGGCTAGAAGATTTCAGAACACTACTACCACTATTTTGTGTTATTATAATAGCTTTTTGACTCCGGAATATCTCTAACTCAGTAATATCCATCCATTTCTATACCTGCTAATTCTAATTCATGGTCACAGTGGGACTGGAGCCTATTCCAGCAATTACTAAGCAAGAGGCTGGGTACACCTGGACAGGTTGCCAGTCCAGAGACAAACGACACAAATGTCTCCAGAAAGGGCAAATCTGAATAGAAAAGAAAGTCAAACTACAGAAAGAAAGGCAGATGTACTATTTGTCTGGTCATTTTATGAAGAGAGAGTCATACTGTATAGATATTGCTTCGTTTTCAGGAATTTATGACATTAGATTGCTTATAAAAATGTTTCGATAACAAGAATGTACCCACAAGTATCATGAAAAAAAAAAAGACTGATCAGATCTCCAGACATCACTCGTGTCGCAGAAACGACTTAACCTGATTTCATGAATCTTACTGGGTAAGTGGAGCACAGCCAAAAAAAAAAACAACCCTGTAAATTTTAGAGGGAAGTAGTGTTGAAAGAACATGTGTGGCAAGAGTATTTTTCAACCTTTTGTTCCTCCCTCTCCCTGGCGATGTGGCACTTTTCAATCTTCCAATGACGGAAGAAGTCGCGAAGGTAGCCAAAGACGGTGAGGATGCCATAGCCCATGTAGGTGAGGACCGCCACCAGCATGGGGGTTTCTTCAAACGACTCGATGAACGGCCGGTTGAACAAGCTGCCATGACGTGTCGCTGTATGGACCTGCGCACAATGAACAGAAGATTTAAGTTATCTATAGTCTCTAAAACTGAAATGTTATCTTGTAATCTGAACCCTTTGTCCTCATTCATTCTATAGCCTGCCATGCAACCCATTGTAACCACTGCAACATCATACTTCCTGTTTTCTAGCAACAGGTACTTATCTTTTTACAGACGTGGAGCATCTTATTGAGACACTTACAAAAAGATTTTTCTCAGAACCTTTTAAAGCTCATTGATATTCATTTCATTAATTAAGGAAGAGCCGTCACCCCTGTCCTCTCAACTGCAGTGATGATTAATAACCTTCTTAACATTTTCTCATAATTAGATTAGATCATGATCTTCAGGTAAAAATCCCCTTTGTCTGAACATAAATACCCGCTCGTGTAGGAACTACTGTGGCTTACATTATATGCTGGCATATCCCAGCTTTAAATGCACAATGTTTTGGCCTTCAGGTGACATTCATACGGGCCCTGACTCACATAAAACAAAAAAATAACACATAGTAGCATTAGTATAAACCTCTATAGGTCCGTATGTCTCAGTGAGAATTAACTCAGTGAAGTGATATTTATTATTTATGTGCAAACTAAGTCATAATGAGAATATACTGCATGTGCTTTTGATTGTAGTCCATTTAAAAGCTAATAAACCCCTTCAGTCCACTGGTATAACCATCTATAAATAAACATTTCACCATTCTTTGTACCTTTGCCAATGCGAAGGTTATGTTTTCAGCAGCAACATAACTTAAAAAGTAAAGATTGGATTTCGATTAGATTTTCAGGAAAACTCTTAAACGGAATATGGAATGGAAGTGATTAAAATTTGTATGTGATCCGGATCACTGCCTGGATCCATACCCCCTAGAACCGCAAGAGGGGGTCATCTGTGTCCTTGCTCTTTACAAAAATATCTCCCTTTCTCCTGCTTGCGATATCTTCCTATATGATATAAGCCTGGTTAAAGTCTGTTTCTCCTCATTTTTATGCTGTAGCTTATATGAAAACTTACTAGCAGTCTTGTTAGGCTCCTGTTTAACCGGATCATGTAGCTCTTGCTTAGTTGGTGCTAAGCAGACGTGGGTAGTAACAAGTTACATTTAATCTGTTAGATTTTATAAAGAATATAAATATACTCTCCCCCTTCTTTTGTCCTAATTTGGAAAAAGAAAGTTTTTTAAGGTGATCTACAATCTACAAATGGGAGGAAGATAAAACTAACCATACAAAAAAAAAAAAAAAAATATATAGGTGGAAGATTTGACTGGCAAATGAGCAAGGACCAGGTTGTGCTGATGTAAATCTTAGCTCACAAAATGTACCTTTATGTGTATATTTATGTCCATCTTGATAAGCAGACCATCTGAATGAGCAACTCTTTCTTTGCAAGGTGTTGAGCCATTTGCTTTCCCATCATGTCCGTCTCTGCCCTCGTGGCTATTAGGCTCTACATGTGACCGGTCATGCCTCTTTCTCTCACATACCTTGGAGTAGCAACGCTGCAATGCACATGAACTCTAATCAGCTGAGTTTCAGTCACCAGGCATCCAGTTCTCCAATCTATCAGTCCAGTGTAGCAGAAGAAACCACATTGTCTAAACATTAGAATAAGGACATAATACAATGTGCATGACCTGATTTTACTTACGGATCTCAACAGGAGATAACTAGAATGGCTACGCTCTCGAGAGGCTGGAAAGTTCAAACTTTGATCAACATGTAAAAAAGACCTGTGCATCACAACATATTTAGAATAAATGCTCGCATGTCTAACAGCATCAAATCACATCTCAGCAGGGACTTGGTAATTGGGACAGTCACTGAGGGTGCACCCAAGGATGGAAATTTCATTAGCATCTTTGGCACAGCACAGACATGCAGTCTCAGACAACATGAACACACTCAGAGGTTTGAAAGGAGTTCATGAACTTGAAAATGTTCCAGCCCTTTACACAAACCTTTGCAATGCAGATAAGACTGCAGACAATTCTTGGTTGGATGTGAGGCAGAGCAGCCAGTAAGACATTAAAACACAACAAACCTGCATTCTCTTATGAGATAAGGATGGCACCTGTAAACCAAATGCTATCTTAAAAGCAGAGAAATATGAACTGTCCGAAGTTGCTGGACTGGCTCTGGTGACACATAACGTGCATTTTAAGTACTTTACAATTGTTTGAAGTTAAGTGCTACTGATTTTAGGCCAAGTTTTTACCTGTGATTTAAGATGGCACATATATGAACTATTTAAATTTATAATTCAGCACAGTGTCAGTTCAGACATGTGGCAGCCACCTCTTTTAAACAGCTCCCCCCTTTTAAAGTGATGTGGTAGCAGCATGAACTCATTCATTCAAGTTGCTTGGTGCAAATATTATTTTGAATTAACGGGTGGTCTATCATGTCTGAGGCGGAGATTTATATCACAAAAATTAATGTATTTAAACTCTTTAATCTGTATGGAGTGTGACATTTATTCCTTAAAAATCTCGGGAGTCGTTAGAAATTGATGTTAGCAAACTGCAAGGATGGCTCAGTGAGCCACATTGATGACATCTTTGTAAAAGCAGTAACATTAACGGGCTTTTTCTGGGTCCACACAATGGATGTTTCCCAGGCTACACTTCCCTCTCCGCCCCGTCCCATCCCGGGCCTCACCTCCTCTTCGTCCGGGAGGTGGTGCTGCTTGGGCGGCCGCTCGTAGCTGCAGTGGAGGCTCTTCACGAAGCCGTTCCTCTCCGGTTTAAGTCCGTTCTTCGCATGTCGTTGACATACTTCACCATTGGCTGGTTTGCTCGCGGGGGTTTCGGTCATCGCGGGGCAACGGTTGGGGAGCCGCGACGGTAACTTGCATGTAGGAACGCGGAGCTCGCCTGCGGTGCAAAGTGGTGACAGTTTCCGAGCTGGCAACGTTTACAAACACACACCACAAACTCTCTGACACTCTCACATGGGCGTGCAACTCACTCACTCACGAACACACACACACAGACACACGCATACACACACACAGTCAACCTGAAAATCCAGACACTGGATACCGGAAATTTACGCTCCGTTAACCAGCATATCAGCGTCTGTCCAAAGAGGCGGGGCTACAATGAGATAAGAGGCGTGGCCTAACTAAACCGTTAAATTAAATACTCTTTCTTAAAAAGCCTAATAATTGGAATAAAATTGCTTAAAAAAATTTAAGGTAAGCCATAACGAATTTTAATCAGTATGTATAAAATACCATGAAATAATATAGGTGTCCCTGCAATATATGTTTAACTTACAAGTGCATTTCATGAAAGAAAATAAATAAATAGATACATAAAATCCAATTTAATATCAATAATATATTTATAAGTGAATGAACATATTTGCATCCAAAAACAAAATAATGCTAATTAAAATACAAAAGTAGTTACCTGATACTTGTGCCTTAAATTTAAACATTTGTTGCAAATTATATACTGCACATAGGTGTGTGTTTGTGTGGCTAGGTGTGTGTCTTTATTATTATTGTTTAAAATGATTTACCAAATTTAAACAATTTCTTAGCTTGTGAACAAATGACATTGCTGACTTGTTTATTGTGCCCGCTCAGAAATCTTAGGAAAATTTGAAAGTTTCTGCTGTGTTTTGTAGAATTTCACACCTTGTTTCTACAGTCTTTACTACTGTAATTTCTTTATATCTTAAACTAAATACAATTACTCTCCTTATCACTCAAGAACAACAGAAAAATGAGAGAAGAAATATTTTACAAACATTTTTCAGCCTCTCAAATCTCATTCTGAACTAATCTCTTTGTTCTGTTTGATCAGTTTTCATTAAAGAAATGTGAACATTAAATAACTTATTTGAGCAGCATAAATTGGAATTACATTTATGCTGTCTATGTTTCTTGTGTTGTCCTGCTGATTTGACATTGCAGTCACAGTAAACCCTTGTTTTGAGGGAATCATAGTTTACTTGCGCCCTCTTGTGGCTCAAAGTGTGCACATTATTTTTAAACCAAAAAATGTCCTCTGCCCTGCAGGTTGTAGACGTTTGTGGACCTGATTCAAATTAATGGATCATTAACAGGCTTGTGCAGAGTTTGAAAACAAGATGCCAGAGATCCATATAATTTAAATCAGATGTGTTGCAGCAGGGAAACATTTCAAATCTTCAAGGACCAGGAGTGGTCTCTGATTTGAACAACGAAGCAGCGGAAATTTTGGGCTTGACTTATAATCATGGTAAAGGACAACACAGATCTAACATTTTAAGAAATAATGGAGATAATACCGCTAGAAAGGAGGTGTGGAAGCATACTTTTCATGCTGAAAATTTATTTGAAGATTTTTTTTACTTATGATCCCATGAGGTCAACAAAAGTCATTGTTGTTTTTGTGCATGTGTGTGTGTGCATGTGTGTGCAATTGGACAGAATCAGATTTTGACACTACTCACTGGAATCACATATTCTAATAGGTAAAGCCATATTTTATTGTAATGTAAGCCATATTTAAATGTATAAAAAACAAAACAAAACAAATAAACAAAATAAAAAACTGCTCACTAGTTTTTAGGTTTGTAGTTGTGTTTGCTGGGGGAGAGGTTGTCCATAACTCTGGGGCTGAATGCAAATGAATCACTTCGCTTTAATCATATAATCATTATTGCCACTCATTTGCTTTTTTCTCTTGGTCACTGAGAATTATTTGGACGGACATCAAACCACAAGCTTGGCAAATAAATGCAGCCAATCTACTGGATGCTCTTTTTTATCATATAAACAAATAAATTATTAATAACACATCCAAGATGATTTATTCTGGAGGGTGTTGGCTACAGGGATAATTTCATGTATTTTTCTGTCTTGCAGAATAATACAAGAAGCCTGTCCCTGATCACACTGTTGTTTCCTCACCGTGTTGTATAATCAGTGTGAAGAATCGAATTTTCTACAGCCAACTTTCTTGATCAGATATTTTAGTTTCTACAAGTCTTTGGTTAGAATACTATTGTCCCGACAGCTGCAAAGCAGAGTTAATTTCTTCAAAACAGACTTAATAAAAGATTTGTAACATCTTAATTCAGACACAAAAGGATCTCAGTTTCCAAAAGGCAGTAGAAATTGTTCTGTCAGACTCAGAGTTGTTATAGAAATCTAAGATGTACGGCAGAAGAGAGAGAGAGAAAAAAAAACACAAACAAACAAAAACAAAATAAAAACAGAGAAAATCAGGAACGAGTTTTCAATCCATTGTAATAAGTAAAACCATTTAAATGTTCTTTCTTTTTTATTTCCTGCCTATAGGTGATGATGAGACCTCATGTGATGCTCATCTATGTCCTCCTCCTTAGTGCAGACCTTGCAGAAAGCATTAAAGCCCGCAGGAGCATTTCCTTCCAAGGTATGGCATCTAAAGCAGGTGTTATTATTATTATTATTATTATTATTATTATTATTATTATTATTATTGTGACCATATTTGTTTTAATCTGTATTGTTTTTGGTTTTTCAAATATCAGTTTATTCAATCAAAGTTTATTTAAAAAGCCCTGTCATGCCAAAAGCAAGACAAAGTGCTTTACATGATTAAAAAAAATTGAAGCACAATTCAATTCATGCATGTTAAAAACAAAACAAGCATTCACACATCAAAACTGAATTACCTACTAAACATATTGGACTAAGGAAAGAAAGAAGAAAAAGAAGAAGAAAAGAAATCTTAAATGAACTTCAGTGAGGTTTGCTGATAGTTTAATGATCCAAATACTTCTGAGATCACAGTTAACACTGTAAACATTTCTAATTTTATAACATAGACAAACAACGAATGAATGGCATGCAGCAATAAGAGAACAGGCTACAACCCTGTATAAGTGGCATATAAATGTTAAAAATGTGAAGGCTTTGCAGTGTGGGAGTGGCACAGTGACGTAGCCTATCAAAATGCATAGAAATGAAATTTAACCTGCAGCTGCTTGTCAAATTATCCTCCACAGACATGAACTTGAAACAGTTCAAAGAGCCTGACTTCGGTCTGAGTTCTCTGATGGTCAGAGACGACATCGGTCTGCTTGTCCTTGGAGTCAGAGGAAGAGTGCTCACTCTCAGCTTGGACAACATCACCCAGAAGACCAGTGAAGTAAGATGCAGACGAGAACTGGACTGGGCTGCTCTTTTAATAGCTAGTAACATACTGTGACTACATAAAGAAAAGCACTCTTAAAATCCTTTATTTGTCACCTCCAATCCTTCATCTTTAAGCTCAAATGGACAGTCAGTTCTGAAGACAAAATCTTCTGTCAGATGAAGGGCAAGAGCCCTGAGGTAAAGCTGCGACTGAACAATCTTTAATCAAAATACAAATTATAATATTACATTTAATTTCTTTGAAATGTTCTTGTTCTTGCACCAGGACTGTGATAACTTCATCAGGTTGCTGCACACCATGGAGGATGGTAAAATGCTTGTGTGTGGGACAAATGCTTTCAATCCTGCATGTGACTCCATGGTAAGGTTTCACAATAAATTTAGTATTTCCACAGTGGAAAAAACTGTTACCCCATTACCAATTAAATACTTTTCAAATGAAGGGATCAAAGACATAGATTAGCTTTATGCTTGAATAAAACAGCTTCCACTGCAGCTAACAGCAGAATCAATAAATATGGTTAGCTTAGCCAAGTGTGCTTCAGAGATCCTGAAGGTGAATTTTTTTTTGTTATTTAAGCTAAAATAGCTTAAATAACAAGCTAGCTTAGCTAGTTCTTTGCTTGTTATTTAGGCTAAGCCAGCTTAAATAACAAGGATTAGAAAGTTGAACTAATCTTCAGCTCTACCTCAAAGTGAATTCATAAAGGACTCAAACGAATCAACTATTGCTTTAATTTGATTTAGAAAAAAAAGAAAAAGAAAAAGAGAAATAAGACACGATTAGTTGATTTGGCTAATAACACAAGTACTTCCCTTAACAGACTTTCACCAGTGGAAACATTTCCTTGGAAAGAAAGACTCAGGAAGGTAGAGGGAAAGTTCCTTTTGATCCCAACCAACGCTTTGCCTCCCTCCTAGACGGTGAGTACACAACAGTTTACAGACTCTTGCCATTTCTAAAAGTTCCTATGACGTCAAATTTATTACTTGGGTGCTATTTTTAATAAATTAGATTGTTTAATAGGAAATCTTTATGATTATTTGGAGTTTTTAATTACAGGAAAACCATAAAATGTCAAAAAAGTAGATTACCCATACTGAACAATATAGTCGGCCCTGGGTCCCAGTGCTGAAGGCATTAAGGTAAAACATGTGGACGCATTATTGTGTGAATGTCCTCATTACTCAAACTGCAAAATAAATAAATAAATAAAAATAAAAAAAATAAATAAATAAAAATAAAAAATTAATTTAGTGCGTGATCTCACACACTTTAAATTAAATAAATATTCAGCTATGAAAATATGATTTTCAGGCAAATTAAAATGGTTTTTTTTCAACAGGAAGCACTTTGTACTCTGCCACCTCTTCAAACTTCCTGGGCTCAGAAATGGTGTTCCAGAGGCATGGGCTGAACCCTGTCAAGACGGAAACAAAACACTCCTGGTTTAACGGTAAAGAGTCCAAATAATCCAACAGAAAGTATCAGTTTTATGAGGAAAAGATTTATACCTTTATCTTGTAAAACTTGCGATAACTCTGAGTTCTCACATTTAAATTGTTTGAACCACAGAGCCCACCATGATCTCCATAAACATGGTTGAAGTAAGCAGAGACAAACAGTATGGTGAAGATGACAATGTCTTCTTATTCTTCACTGAGAGCGCAGTGGAGGAACATCGCGGTAACATCCTGGTGTCGAGGATTGCACGTGTATGTAAGGTACTGTATGTCACAAAAGTTAGCCTACATAAAAACATCTGTAACGACTACACAGCTGTCAGTGTATTAATCAAACTTCTCTTTGTGCCTCAAAATTTCTGCACCAGTTCTGTATCGTGGCAGCTGGTCTGACTGCTCATGCTTGTTAGTAAGGACACAGCAAATCCCTGCGGAACAGACCACAGTTTATATTGATATATATATGATATATATATTTTTTTCAGGATAGAGATGTCTACAAGCTGTTTGAAGGCCTCTGTAAGGAGGATAGCTTCACCGCAAGAGCTTTTCTTAAGTGGTATATTGGACATTTAACTCTATATATCTGTGTTGATTCAGAGTGACTTGGGCGGCAAAAGGACGTTACAAAACAGATGGACTTCTTTCTTGAAAGCCCGATTGGACTGTCCATTTGGCGATGTTGGTTCACCGGCTCTGGTTCAGGATGTTTTTCTTCTCCAGGACCAAAACAGCCTGAGAGAGAGCATTTTCTACGCAACATTCACTTCCAACCCGTAAGCTTCATGAAATCATTGGGTTTTGTGTGCACAGCGAAGGGTCCAAAGGTCTGAAATCATTTAAAAAAAATCTGTTCTAGTCCTGTGTAAACCTTACATATACCAGAAACAAGAATTTCTGACATGTCAAACACAAATATTTAAGATTCCGAACCATTAATTAACATTAAATCCTCCAATGTTCTTAAGGTTGTAACATATAGATACCCAGCATATTGGTGCAGAAAATAAAGGATCTTAGATTCCTGAAGAAGTTGAATGTCCTCTTGTAGGCAGCAATCAGTGCTAGTTTTCCAGTCTAGTCTAGTTCTTCTCCAGTATGAAAATGATGCTTTGCTTACTTCTGTTGCTCCAGCAGTCAACAATTATCTGTTTTGTTTTAGTCATGTTCACAATGACTATTGTTTCTACACCATGCCACCAAGTGTCTTGCATGTATTTTTGCATATAACAAGAAAGAAAGTTGTCTGGTGGGGTCTCAGAGGTTAAATAGCCTCATTTAAAATTAGAAACAACACCAAACCCTCATGTTGAAGCTTTGATGAATAATAGAAATTAAATGTCCTATTTAGTGAATAATCCAGTTGGGGATTTACGACAGTAAATCTCCCCTTTGCAGCTCTTATAGCTTAAATGTATATAGGAAAGATTCCAAGAGGTTTAGGGATGTGTTTATGGAAATTTATAGCCATTCTTCCAGGTGGGTTTTTGTAAGGTAAAGCATTGATGTTGGACAAGAAGTCCTGGCTTGCAGTTTTTGCTCTATTTCATCACAAAGGTAATTCATCAGGTTGAGATCAGGACTATAGGCCAGTCGAGTTCCTCCATAACAAACACACTCATCCATGTCTTGCTTGGGACACCTGAATTCAATGATTTGGAGGCGTTTCCCAATAGTTTTATTTTTTGTGTTAAAAGCCCACCTTGACACCTTCTAGTGGTAACATTTTCAAAGATTCCACTTTTTACTCAATCTTTTGGCCTGATATGAACTTTAAAATGAAATACAAACTAGAAATATCTTCACCAGTGGTTTAATATTTATGTAGCATCAGACTAGAAAGTAACAGAAAATATCTCCGCAGAGAGCCCTCCAGTCTTTGCAGCCAGTCGGCCGTTTGTGCATACAAGTTGTCAGACATCAGCCAAGTATTTAAAGGAAAGTTTCTGACTGAGAGCGATACTGGAAGCTGGGACACACACACAGGCGAGGAGCCTTTCCCCTACCCTGCCTCAGTAAGTATCAAGCCAAGGATAACCAAAATCTATTTATTTAAATGATTAATAGGGTAACACTAATATAAACCTTTTCTGTCTTGTCCTCATAGTGCATTAACAATGAAATGCGGGACAAAGGTGTGATAACTTCCCTGAACCTCTCAGACACAACCCTGCTGTTTGTGAAGAACCACCCTCTGATGGAAGGGGTGGTCACACCAATAGCTGGCAAGCCTCTGCTAGTCCAGACAATGACTCGGTTTTCCAAGATTGTTGTGGACCAAGTGACGTCAACAGATGGTCAAAAGCATCAGATTATTTTTATTGGCACTGGTAGGCATCTGCAGACATGCATCTATCCTGACAATACACACAAATTCCATATTTGATTTAAACTCCTCCCCCCTTTAGACTCTGGTTGGCTGCAGAAGGCGGTGAAGTTTGATGGCGAAGAGGGGCGGGTCATTGAGGAGCTGCAGCTGTTTAAAAATCCTCAGCCTGTGGACTTCCTCCAGCTTTCTTCTAAAACAGTAAGATTTAGCCAAGTGGTTAGCCTTTCAAAGGTTTCCTTGAATTGATCTTTTGTCTAAAAAAAACAAACAAACATTAGAAACCGAAACACTTGGCATGTTTGTAGGGCCAGCTGTACAGCGGATCCAAAAATGGTGCAGTTCAGGTTGATGTAAAGGACTGTAGCCGCTACGCTTCGTGCTATGACTGCCTTCTTGCCAGAGACCCATACTGTGGCTGGGACCAGATCAGAGGCCAGTGTGCTTCTGTTGATAGAACAACCAGATCTTTGTAAGTCAGATGACCTACAATGTGTGCTTTTGATGTTTTAAGCTTTGGCTGAAAAAAATATTACTTTTCTTGCAGGATTCAGAGTCTCAGTGATGGAGACATTAGAATATGCTCACCGTCTGACTGTAAGTGAATTATTCTGCCTTATTTATTTCCAATAGAAAACTGACAACAAAAAGGGAAGCATTGTAGTTTTATCGATTCAGAGATTCATATTAATGATATGATGATAAAAGATGTTCTGTATTTCTTTGACTTCTTCTCCACAGTGGAAAAGGAACACACCATTGTCTACCTAGCCATCGACATAGCACAGTTCCTCCCATGTTCCCCTGAGATCAACCTCCCCGTCAGCTGGCGCCTCCTTGATAACCTCGTCCATCCTGGACCCCGACATACTCTACTCAGTCAGGGTCTTATCATCAGACCCTCCTCTTCTGATGGAGGTCTTTATACCTGTGAGACAGTAGAAGCAGTGAAAGGCAGGATGCACAGAGAGGTTGTGATACAGTACCTCGTCAAGGTTGAGGATCCGTACAGTGTTGTCAGTGAGCTGAAAGGAGTTGTGTTTGGCATGGCTGCTTTTGCTGGTTTGCTGGTATTTGTGATACTCTGGCAACTCAAGGAGAAAAAGCTGAACCGTGTTGGATGTAGCAGCTAAAGCTGTGACAACTACAAGCTGTCAGTTAATACTCTAGGACAGTAATAACTTTTTTCCATTACAGTTTATTCAAATTAAATGAAAAAAAAAAAACATATATGTACTACTCATTATTGTGTGAAATGTCAGAATTATTGCAGGATAAAGTCTCCAGTAGACAGAAGACAAGCATCGGATTGTATACAACAGGGTTTTGAGCAAAGTTTTTACCACAAATA
>JBAFTA010000022.1:6077205-6093533 GCA_036919975.1 Melanotaenia parkinsoni
ATATGTATGGATGTAGAGCACAGCTTGGATAACTGTCTTCTTAGAGAAAATTCTTGGGTAAGACATATTTAAATGTCTTTGTACATAGTGTGAGTCCAAATTTGGTGGATAACCAACCCTATGTTGCAGTTTAGAAATATTAAGAGGAAATATTGCTTAAATGGCCACATACTGTATGTGTTCAAACAACGGTGAAGCTCCTATTTCCCAAACATCCATATCTTTTTATCTAAGCTTTGTAAATCTTTGTGCCCCCCTAGATGGCAGCATGTGATGAAGCTGTGTTTTTATCAGCTGTTGCTGAGGTATGTGGAAAAAAAAAAAAAAAAAAAAAAAAAAAAAAAAAAAAGTCATTCATCTTGTAGTCTTTCTTCCACTGTTTCTAACTGTGCCTGGAATAGTTTTCCTTTCCTTTGGGAGCATTTTGGAATAGTAAGGATGTGTCTTAAAACAAAGAGGAATATGTTTATTTCTGAAAAAGAGATTTCAAGGGAAGAGATGAAAATGATGTTACACTCATACAGAGTATGCACATTTTGACATCACATTACACTCTTTACTGTGTATGTGTTGGTTCATTGGCTGGGAATGACAAATTAAAGTAATAAAAGCATAAACATTTAAGTATATGTAAGCTATAAGATTGAAAACTCACATATCTTCCACGTTGGTGGTCTATAAACCAACAACTTAAATGGCTTAATTCTCTCTGAGTTACAGTAATTGATGCCTCAAGCTGAATTTTTCTCTTAAAAATGAAAAGATAAAAGGAGAAGAAGAACAATAATACTATTTATTTTTAGTTTTATTTTGTAAAATGCACACCTGGAGCTTGTGCTAGTGGTGATATTGTATGTTGGCACCAGATGGCAGTCATGGATTACTGATGAGTTTCAGTTTAATATCTGAAACCTGAGTTGTCCTGTGGAAAGTCTGGACAGTCTTTAAGAATGATATCTTATTTATTATATTTATTTTTTTTTGTCATTCAGCCGACCGAACCATGATATTATCAAACCTCTTTTTCGTGACCTTTTACATCTCATATTACTTTTTATTTGTTAATTTTTTGTCACAGGAGTGAAAAAGGACATTTGGAGGACTGATGAAACTGCACCCTCCATTGAAACAACCATGCATAGATGAAATGATTCCTTTATTTTAGTGATATATTATCTAATATGCATTTATTTATATTTTAATATAGCAGTCTTGACATTAAAAGCAAAATTAAAAGCAATCATAGAAAACAAACACACAGGATATTTATAAATAAAAACAACTTTAGCCTTAATTTATGAATTACCACTATTTCTGCTTTGAATGATGTGTTTTTAATGGGCTTTGCTGTTAATTTGCCTCAGAAACATTAAGAGTTGTTAAGAAGCTGCCGGACAGATAATAAGTTTATCTTCAATGGTGAAAAGTTTAACAGAAGAATGCAGAGGATATTTAATAAAGCCTGAACCTGCAGAGAAATTATCATCACACCATGATAATAATACACTACCTACTGTTAATAAAGACCTTTCTAAATAAAATCTTAATTAAATGCAGGCCTGTTTTTAGGGATGATTCTTTATAGTACAATAGAAATAATGACAGGGCTCCAACCTGCAATAAAATTAATTCAAATTTATGTAGTTTTGCAAGTGTATTAAAGCCAGGTGAGCCATGAAAACTTAACAATATCACAGTAGGAATGAGCTGCTCAACAGCAGAGATCCAGAATACAGAACATTTTTCAGCTCTTTAAAAACATAAAATGTTTAAAGATGAAGCTCATCTATCCCATCAACACCTAAAGGTTGCCACTTTTATTTTTCTTCTTTGCTGGTTTAGCTTTTATTTTTTTATTTTTTTGTTGACTTCAGTGTAGATTGTGTACCATCATCAAGATATCTCTGGAAAATAAACACTGCTGAGCAAAACCAAACCATGCATTTCTTTTTTCTTTTTTTAAAGCTGTGGGAATTTGAGGAAGTGGAGTTGTTTTCTGTCATTCCACAAAATGAAGGATAGGAAGTGTGAGGGAGGCGATGATGACAGCATCCAAAAATGCACTGGAGATGGGCACACTATCAAGCACTTTATCTGTGCCTTTAACAACTATAACTTTATACCTTGTTAAAACACAGTAATGAAAAAAAAAAAAAAATGAAAAAAGTTTAGAAAATGGGATGATCAGAAAACATCTGAAGTGACTCTTCAGTTGCATTTCATAAAGAAAGAACCGTTTTCCTGCTGTGTTTGACATCTAGAAATTCACTTTATACTGATGGCAGGAGTATGTTGCAGTATACTGAGACATAAAGGATTAAAAAATGATCTTTTTTTGCTTTCATCAAAATAGATATTAGCCATTTAACTTTGACCAAAAATGCTCGTTTTTTTGCAGATAAATGTACCAGTCTGCAAAGCAAACAACCTGCAACAAAAGCAGCCGGTCACTCATCTTTATTCTAACATGGAATACGACTGAAACGATTCAGCACCATGGGAGCTGTCCAAGGTGCTGAACTTATTTTGACTCAACTGTAATTACACTGTCAGTAACTGAGTTTTTTTTTATGATGGAATAAACTTGTTAATGTGATTACTCACTTTCTCTGTACTCCTAATCAGTCGGTCAGTTTTGTTGACCGTTGTGTTGATTAAGAACTCAGAGGAGTTCATCTTTCAGATTGGTTCTAGTCATCCTCATATACATAAAGCTGTTTTCTTCCTTTTCCTTCAGTTTCAGTTTCTATCACACAAAGTTCCATCAGTTAAAAAAAGAGTTTGTACAGCAAGTCCCACATGAGTGGAGTACAATTTTTTTTTACTTCAGCGGTTAGAACTTTATTGATGCATCCAAAGACAACGGTTTCAGCTTAATGAGTTTTTGATCACCACTAGCAATGACTGAGTTGAAATTTAAAAAAGCACAATGACACAGAATTTACTGAGCAGGCAATCACATCAGAACAGTCCAATTCTACCACAGACACATTTTCATCCTTTTTTTTCTAGCTTCTGAGTTTTTTTTTATTTATTTTTAATGTTCATTTAAGCTCACTCTAGGTGTGGTACATCCTGTAATTATAATGCAACTGTTTAATGATGTGCTAGGCTCCCATTTTCAGAAAAAAAGATCAAATGCAAACCACACTTTATTCCTCAAAATCAAGCAAACATCTGGTGGTTGAGAATCTCTGCTGCCAGGTGGGGATAGGTGACAGCCAATTTAAAGCCTAAGAGAGGTGACCTGGAAAAAACACAACAATGAAATAGTGTCCACACACTTTTATCCATCTGCTTACTGTTTATGAGGACAGTCAAACTTCAAAAGCATTATGCTAATTGCAGACAAGTCTGAACTGAGTCTATTGTCACACAGTTTCATTTTTTCCTCACTTTGTCCCACACTTTTCCTCTCTTCCCTTGATTGCATTGCCTTCCTTCTGTCCCACTTACTTCCTCCTCTTTTAAAAATTGAGAACTCCACGACTTTGATCCAGCATTTGGAGTCTTTATGTTTTCCCACTTGAATCAAAGGCTCTCTGAAACCTGTTTCTTTTTAAGTGATACTTATAATTCCATGAGAAAAATGAGTTCACCTCCCTCCAACAGTTAATGTCAACAACAAATAGCAGCTGGAGACATTTTTTTTTAAACCAAGGTAAGCTTGTGCCTGCACTTTAGCAAATGCAATTATAATCCCCTTTTGGTGGATGATATCTTCACTTGTGCAGTATCAAACAACTATTTACTTTGTGGTCTTTTTAGAGATGGTAAGCCCCTGCTCTGTCATGCAGCAGAGCAGGGCCTTACCATCCAGTTGTATGTGCATGCAAGTCTTTGCAGTTCTGTATGGATCAAGAAAAACCAGATTTTCTTTCAAGTTTTCCTCCAAAAGAAGGAAAATACCAGAAATGGAAAGCTCTGAAAGCATCAAGCTAATTTATTTATTTATTAACTTGTGCTGCTTTACACCAGCAATCTCTGGACACGGAGGTGTCTTCGGTTAGCAATAATTTATTCCCTTATTAAAGGTTAACAATTTTGTGCTAAGGTCTTGATGTTTTAAGATGCCTGGAGCAACGTGGCTATTTGCATACCACAATCTGATTTAAAACCAACTTAATAAATAATTAATAAATGTTTTCTGTACTTAGGAAGGAGTTGTCATCATATACAGTACTTGGTTATTTTCCCTCCTGCACATCATTGGAGAATAGGTTTGCAGATTCCAACCAACCTATATTGGAGGAAATTGGGTAGTTATGTAACTTTGAAGCATTGTGAGAGACAAAGTGCTTTGGAAATTAATCTCTTTGTACACACAATGTAGACAGTGTGTTGCATAAAGAATAATGGACTCTAAAAATGGATTCTACCTCACCCACAGCATCAAACAGTTAAAGAAACACTGCAGAATCACTGACCCACCCCCTTCACCTCACCACAGAGATTAAATTCAGCCACGTCTGACAGCTTCACATTTGGTTAAATTCACCACTTTCTTCAGTAAACCACACCTTTTCAAACTGGATAGCATCCACCCTAATCAAACAGGTTCACATCTATAACAATAAACTCACCCTCCTCTCCTGCAAACCTTCCTCTCTTACTCATCATATACCAATACACATCATCAGAAGACATTACAAACATCCCCATCCATATCCACATACTTCTGCTGTTAGATGTCTCCGTCTTATTCACATAACTCACATTATAAAACCCACATCAGCAATCTCACAGCAAACTTACCTGCGTCACTCAACTTTTAGATAATAACACTGACTGTCTCTTTTAACTGAAACTTGGCTTGTGTTCTTGGATTCAAATTTCTAACATATGTAGTATTTCCCCCTTTTGATATTTTTAATCTTTACATGTTGCCACTTGGGGATGTCATCAGGAGACATGGCATTGATTTTTACAGCTATGCTGATGCTGCACAGCTTTAATTCGCTGTGTCTCCTGATGACCCAGAGCCAGTTAATGTCCTTTTAAACTTTATTTTAGATATGAAGTCATGGATGGCGGATAATTTTGTACAGCTCAACCAGGACAAAATTGGAGTTTAAATTATTGGTCCTGAAGACAAAAGAGAGATCATTATAACAAAATTACTTCATTTAAAACCTTCTCAGTGTGTGAGAAACCTGGGTGCGCCTTTCGAATCTGAGCCAGATTTTATTCTACACATTATAAATGTCACAAAGACTGGATTTTCTTATCTTAAAAACATCACCAGAGTCCGCCCATGTCGATCTCTTGCCAGCACCACTGTGCTGATGCATGCTTTTATTTCTACTAGAATAGATTATTGTAATGCCCTGCTCCCTGGTCTTCTAAAAAAAATCCAGAACTCAGTGGCACAAGTTCTGACGAGGACCAGAAGGCAGGAACACATTACACCAGTTTAAAAATCACTCAAAAGGCTCCCCGCACGTTTCAGGATTGATTTTAAGGTTCCTTTAGTGGTATTAAAATGTCTTACTGGTCTTGTGCCCTCTTATTTATCTGACCTGATTTTAACCCTCGTGGACCCTAGGTCCTCTGGTACTGGCCTTTTATGTGCTCCAAAAGTTAGAACTAAAACGTATTGCAAGGCCTCTTTCCATCATTATGGCCCTCGACTGTGCTTTTAATTAATTTTTATTTATTTATTTATCTTTAGTGTTATTTTATTTCATTATCTTTATTAACTCATTTATCTGTATTTTTATTTTTGTGACTCTTATTTGTTCTTGGTGTTTTTAGGTTTATTTATTATCTTGTTTTCACTTATATTTCCAGTGTTTTCCTCATGTAGATCCCCCACACCATTGGTTTTGCCTGCTCGATCTGCAGGGTTGTTGCCACGGTGATCACTCTTGTCTGGATGGCTCTGGACCACAGCCCTACAACTGTGCTGTGGACTCAGGCCTGCCACAGTCTGGGTTGTGGAGCCCTCTTTGGTCATGGGTAGGCTGGCTTCCGGTGTAAATAGATCCCTAAGATATGGTTTCCTCACAGCAGCATCAAGCATCAAGACAGATGTTTATTTCTTTTAACATTTTCATACCTAAATTCAGTTAAGAGACAGTAACAAGCGACTGCAGCTCATGGGGTAGGGGTGGGCGGGGTGGGGAAAGTGTACATGCGCTTTGTTTGTGTGTGTGCATGTGTGATTGCGTGTGATAAAGATTACAATGAGGTGAGTATCTTTAAATTGCTTTGTTATATACTTTTGTGTGTGAAGGCTTGTTTTATTTTAATTTATAGAAATGGTTTATTGACATGAAAATCACTTTATAAATAAAATTGATTTGATTTCATGTGGACGAACTGAAAATGTGAAGCAGATATTTGAGTTGGGCTAGTTTGACCTTAATCTGAATGAAAGATTCGGGATGCTTCAAAAGATAAAAAGTCATTATTGTAGAACAAGGTTGCTTAACCTTTCTGCAACTCCAACAGATCGGATTGATCTAAATTTAAAACAAAAAGTAAGGGCATTAATAGTAAAAAGTTTGGACATGCTTACCTATTAGATATAATGGGAAACTGTGACCAAACTTTTGGCTGGTAGTGTATGTTTGGTTGATTATTTCTCCCCTTTAATAATACCAATTGGTGTTGTATTATACGTTAGTGGGAAGCCTTATTAGATACCTTTATAGCTAGGTATAACTTGTATTGAGTGTGCTTCTGTGGAATGAGCAACACATCTAAAAGCTGTAGGTAGCACCCTCAAAAACATTTGCACCAAATCCCCCTGCAATAGTCTTATTTCACTCCCTCACAGTAATAAGGAAATACGTTGTCAGGGACTTCAGTAATGTGGAAGATCTATACACAGCCACAACAGCATGGTACCTCCTCCACATGCTGGTCACCAGTCCGGTCACATTTATTTGGGATGGCATCCGGTTCTTCAACCAGGAGTTACTAAAGGTCAACCAGTGTGGTTGTGTTGGTCAGTTTGACATAAACAGCTGACATAAGTGTTCAATTGGGCTGAGGTCTACAGTATACTTGTAGCTGGCCAAATTTATCCTGCGCATCCTGGGGCTGCTCTGTGAGAATCCGAGCTCTGTGGGGGAGAGTGCTGTCTAGAGGATGGAATTCCAGGATAGGTCCTGGTTTCTGGAGATATGGGATAGCAACTGCTTCAGAAGCTCATTATGATATGTCTGTCTGTCAATTCAGTTAAATCCAGCTTTATTTAAATAGCTCCAATTCACAACAGTCATCTCAAGGTACTTTACAGACATAATCAGTTCATCATGATCCAATTAAAACAAATCCACATTTGCCATTTTTCATAATTCAGATTCATAATAATTGTATTCATACAAACCATCATCAAAAAAAAAAAATTGTTTATCTAAGGAAACAAATGGATTGCATCCTATCTTGACTTTGATTAAATCCTCCTTGAGCATGCATGGGGTGGCAGCCGACAGTGGGGAAAAAAAAAAAAAGTTTTAAAAGAAAAACATCTGGCAGAACCCGATCATTTGCCTCAAGTGGTTGGGATGGAGAGGACAGGAAAGAAGGATCGACAGGCACCACAACTTTTAGCCAGGGAGACCTGCTGATCGTGTAGAAGAGAAATACGAGTTAATGATGCAGATACTGTCAAAAATTTATACATGGAAAATGAAGAGCAGAGATGAAAAGGGAGGGAAGTGCTCAGTACATCCTGGGATGTCCCTTAGCAATCTAAGTCTATGGCAGCATGACAAAAGGATGGCTGCAGTTTTAAGCCTAATCTTAAAAGTAGAGAGGGTGTCTGCCACCTGAACCCAAACTAGGAGCTGGTTCTGTAAAAGAAGGGCATGATAGCAGAAGGCTCTGCCTCCCATCTTCTCACAAGTAAACCTGCAGTCCAAGAGTGAAGTGCTCTGTTTGGAGGTCATAACATGGAGCTATTACTAGATCTTTGATAAACAATGAACTTGATCTGGTCTTGGAGAGCTTTATTTGTGAGGAGAAGAATTTTGAATTCAGTTCTGAAGATAAAACCGGAGAAATATGATCTCTTAATTAGTTGCTGTCAGTTAGGTGCCAATCCTACATCTGTGACTGATGCACACCTGACAGCACCTGACTCTCTGAACAAGAGTGAATACCAATAACACAGTATAGTAAGGGATATTTTTGGAAGCACTGTACACGTTTAGCCGTGTTGCTCATCACACAGAAGCATGATCCACACAAGTTATACCTTGTTGTAAAGGTGACTAACCAAGCTTTCCAGATATGTATAATACAACACTAATTGGTATTTTTAAAGGGGAAGAAATAACCAACCAAACACTAATTTGCTTATTCTTTTATACCAAGTGTATTTATGAATGGCTGGAATATAGATGACATGGCTTTTATCCTTTTTCTTTCTCATAGTACACTATTTTTAATAAGCAGTGGGTGAGACATAGTTTTTCAGTTAATTATGTTAATTACTGGATCTACTGGGCCATCATACCCCTCTGCTGATGCACAGCGAGTGATCTGGGCAAAGGTTAAGTGTTTGTTTTGCAGACAGTATAACGGTTGGCACAGCTTTGTGTCTCAGGGATTATCACAATAAAGACCTACATTACTTTTCTCAAGCTGATGACTACAACAACTGAGAGTAATCCTGACAGTTAACTCAGAGTTATGTTACACGTTATGATGATGATGTTGGTTGTATCCTAGAATATTTAAATATTTAAGAACTATAAAAATACAGGTGCTACTAACAGTTCAATGAAATGAATCCACTTGACATCCCTTAGATTAAACTTTCATGGCTGTAAGTTAAAGAAAGAGATGTGGAGTGTCTGTAACCACACACACTCGGGAATCAGCGTGTGTGTCTATTTGTAAATCCGTCGGACACTCGGTGTATTAAACTTTCATGGCTGCTTGGTTTGAACTGGTTCTTTCCCTCATAGCATGTGAATAACTGCAGCACCGTATGAATAAGTGGGTATGGGTGCGTTCAAGCGCATAAGACAGAGTTGGCGAGGGTGGGTGTGTGCTGTTCGTTTGTTAGAGTCCATATACAAGTCATGTGTCGGTATGTGCATCCTGGTGCAGGGGTGTGTGTGTGTGTGTGTGTGTGTGTGTGTGTGTGTTGCATACATGTGCTATGAATATTGGATGTGCTACTCAGTATTCATGAGGGAGAAAGATAGAGAGTAGCAAAGAAAGAGCAGGAGATAGAGAGGTGGGAGAGACAAGGATGAAGGGGGATGTAAATCATTTGACAACAGCATATGGTTACCATGACAATAACAGTGTTTTTTTAATGTGATCATGACTTTGGCAGATTATGAACATTTCAGCACTGAAGAATGAAAAAATGATTAAATAAATAAATAAATAAAGGTTTTTTTTAAATGTTTTCACCCAATGAGCGATAAGCATAAAAGTATTTATTGATTAATCACTTTAAATCAGGAGCAGAAACCCCAGGCCTGATAAGGACATTGTAATTAAATAACACTGGAAACATATTAAATAAATGATGGTGAAGCGTGATCTGCCTGATGAATATTCAGCCTCATTACACAACATTTGAGTGTTTGCCAATGAGGACATACTTGTCTAACAGAACTATATTGCTTGTTACTGGACAGTTTGAGGTTATAGTTGGAATTGTAATGGTGCTGCAAATTTTAAGGCCCAGTTCCATTTTACACTATACCCCTTCCACTTATCTCTTTGTCTTACATACTCACACTAAAGCTGGATTTATACCTGCAAGGCCTCTGCATATGATGGTGCTGGTGCAGCTGACGATGATGAAATGTGCTCTTGCACTAAAGTGTAGGCTGAGACGTCATGTTGCAGTGTTTCTTCCAAAGTCACAACCCAAATAAAGTGATTAACTCCAGAAATCTGCAAACACATAATCACTGATCAATTACAAGGGAGTAATTCAGCATAACTGCACTGCAAGTAGGGGTGTGCATCAAACATATGGTGTACCCGACCTTATGCAGACGCCACACAAGTACAGTATAAATCCAGCTTAAAATGGCTGGTGCGATCGGGTACAGTTAGCTGTGGAAACACAACAGCGATCAGGATCTAGGGCACCAAAACCAGCCGATCCCACGCCAGACCTAGGTGAAAATGTCTCACTTTCATGCTTAGTGCCTGTTCTTGTGCAGCCACGATTTGTGCCTCTGTGCTATCATTCAGATGAGCCTGCCCTAGCCACTGAGAGGACTTCTTGATGCCCGCCACTTTGTCATCTATTGGTACTACACACCATGTAGTGGTTTATCCCTCTGTGATGGTTCCATCTCTTCTTCCTTATACTGGGTTTCAGCTGCCTGATGCAGTTGCCAGTTTATCACTGGGGGCCATCTTCCCAATGTATTCCTGGATCTTTATTTTGTCTTAGACAGTGGCTCTGATGCTTACTTTCCCCCAGCCTCCCCCTTTCCACTTAACTACTAAGAGATGCATACAGCCCACACAGCTATAAGAGAGTGTAATTAAGTAATCATCCCTTCCTGTTGTATTACTTTGCTGTGTCAGCCCCTGGCAGGAAATAGTAGTTTCTGGGTGTAATTGCACTTTAGTGATTATATGCATAAACCTGCTATGACCATTAATGGAAGAGGGTTTAATGAGCTTGTTTTAGCATAGCTAACCATAAATGGATATGGATATGGTATGGATATGGTATATCAGAGGTTATGATGCAGTCACTGTTTATGCTGCATCTGTTGCAATCATTGATGTACCGGTCCCTTGAACATGTGCCCCCTTTTTTGTATTTATTTTATTTAAACAAAATGACTTACAAAACTACAAAAAAATTAAATAAATAAATATATGCACTGGCTGTAGCACTACATGACAGCACCTGGGTCCAACTAGACTCATAGCAGTCTGACTACCACTTAATTATGATGTCCTATCTTCTTACTATGATGAACGGAGAAGTAATAATTACAGATGGATAACGCATAGGAAAAATTAAAAAAATATTTTTACATCCCTATTGATGTTAAATATACATTTTTTGGTGTCCTACCTTCTTTCTGTACCTGATGTACCCAGTATATGCTGAGAAACTTTTTACACCCCTTTGTTTGAAGTGTGGTTCTGGGCTGTCTTTTTTGGGGGTGGTCCTCACCCTTAACCCCTTTATACAAAAGAGAATTAAGATAGCCCTTTCCCTAACGTGAACAAGCACAGAAGGGAAGGGCTAAGGGGTAGAAATGGATTCAGACTAAATGTGATCTAATATCCTCTGACAGAAATGATAAATCATTTATAGAACTCTTCCACTGTAGTTTTCTTAATTTATTGAGTTACTGATCTTTTTGTTGAGCTGACGTCAGCCTGTTTAATATTAGATCATGCACAGCCTTCTTCTTGCAGGATGAATGCAGACTTTCAGGTCCAACTGATCCTTTCAACTTCTCACATCGAAGTTTGGCAGCACAAAACACTTCTGGTTTGCAGGCATCGTTACCAGCATCAAAGTGGTTTCCTTCAGGAGTCTCAGTACACCTTTTTTAAAAAAAAAAAAAGACATGATTCCCTGACGCTCTTAATGAAATGATCTACTTGCATGATAAATTTACATTTTGTGCTCATAACAACCAGTTTATCAGTAAAAATTATAGATTCAAATAACAAAATAATAGACTCAAGAATATGAACCACTTAGAGTCTGGTAAGTGAAACTTGTCCCATTTAAATCTTTGTTGCTTTGATGCTTTTTGTTTGGTGACAAAGAGCAAGTTTGAGTGGTGGCATCAAGCCAATGTTTAAGTTTCTAATGTCCTAACAGAAGAAAGATAAGGGGGAAAAATAGCTGTCAACCTGTTCATCGAGCAACTTTATAAGCCCAATACATAATTTGAAGAAAAGAAAAACTTTATTATTCAAGAACCCTGAAAATGTGTGTCAACATTTGCAGGAAACTCTGCAGCTGTTGGTGTTAAAGGGCTACATGAAGAATCAGAAAGGCATGCCAGGAAAAAGCCTTTGCTGCCCAGAGGCCAGATTAACAAAAGCTAAAGTAAATAAGGACAAAGAGCAGGCTGTTTTATACATGGTGAGATGTAAACTGTTATTGCATGATATCACATAGTTGATTTGTCGGCTGCACATTCATGATGAGAATCTCCCGTTCCACCACATCCCAAAGCTGCTCTATTGGATTGTGATTTTGTGACAGTGGAGGCCGTTGGAGTCCAGTGAACTCATTCTCGTGTTCAGGAAAGCACTTTGAAATGAGTTGAACTTTGTGACACGGTGCATTATCCTGCTGGACGTAGCCGTCAGAAGATGGTACGCTGTGTTGATAAAGGGAAGGACATGGCCAGCAACATTACTCTCTATGCTCAGTAAGTGATTTTATTTTTAGTCCCTCTGCCCTTTTTTGGCTGTATTTTATCTACTGGGTTTCCAAACAGCTTTATATTTACATTGAAATGCTTCCTTTGATACAGTGAGTCACACTGAAGATTTTTTCTTATTAGAAATTATGTTGGTTTTAAAGTTGACATCACCATTTTTGCCATGTTCCTTATGGCCTTTAATGAAAGTGTACTTGGAACAGAACAAATAAAACTACAAACATTATTATCGGTTTGTGTTTGTTTTTCCCTTTTTGCTAGTAATGACTTTCAAATTAAATACATAAATCATTAACATTTAGTTCTGTACTTGAGTAAACCATAAAAATAGTGTGGTCCAAATGAGCAAGAACATCAGGTAATAAGTAATCCCTGAAAACTAGGGAATTCAGCCACACATACACAGAATAAAGGTTTGAACAGAGTAGGATTTAATGAAACCGGGAGACTAGTGGGGAGAAACAGGATGCAGTCCAATAAGGAGTGGCAGAGGAATCCTGAGAGACTGCGAGGTTAGAGTCCTGAAAAGACTCCTGATATTAATGTGCAGATCCATGAATCCATAAAGGCATAGTCAAAAGGCAGGCAATGGTCAAACACAAAAAGGCAGAGAATGGACCACTTACCACAGGATGGCTTCCTTCTCTAACTATATTTTGATCATTTATCTTGTGATATTATGGTCATCAAACACAATGACTCAACATTGTCACATACAAAAAAGATACGAAACCATTAGTGATTAAAAAACAGGTTTTTGTAAATTCAAGAATATGTAATAATTCTGAATCTGAAACGTGCCTTGAGCTCTCTGTCTGGGGTTCAGTATATAGAGCAGCAGTCATTTTGAGAAAAAAATCACCCCCATGTCACACTCAGCCCTGTTATGTGTTTAAGTGTAATGTGTTGTAAGACTGAGATTTTAACACCTAAGTTGTTAAAGCCCAATTTGTAGCATTCTCGTGGATGACGAAGCCCAAGAAAATGTCCCCAAACCATTACATTACCACAGCTGTAGCATGTGGCGGCTGAAATCAAGATCAAACCAGACAATGTTTTTTCCACCTTCTGTTTGTAGCCTCAGTTTCCTGCTCTTAGCTGACAGGAGGAGCACCCGGTGTGGTCTTCTGCTGCTGTAGCCCATCTGCCTCAAGGTTCAAAATGCTGTGCGTTCAGAGATGCTATTCTATACTGTAGTTGTAACCAGTGTTTATCTGAGTTACTGTTGCCTTTCCATCATCCCTGACCATTCTCCATTTGATAGGTTTCTGGTTTCTGGGCTTATGGCATGTTCACTAAAACACTGTAAATGTCAGAATGCTTTCTGGATTGCTATGATAGTGGTACTTTTTATTATTTTTTAACATTTATCTAGTTAATGTTTGAAGGCATTGTTAATGCAAATGTAACTACTAAGATTTGACTTTCTCATTAAACAGTGGTTTGTGCTTCTCTGGTGCTCTTGATAATAGGCTGTATCTGGAACTTAAATTTGACAACACAAAGAGAACATTAAACCAATTATTAAACATCAATATTGACATTTCTTTGTACATATGGATACATTTATATCTGTCAGTCTGATCATCATTTTGGCTGATAGTGCATGGGGCACAGTTTTGCATAAGAATGTTTCACCACAAACTTTGGAGATGAATTTTGTATTATTTTTAGTATTTTAGGCACAAGTCTGTAATGGAGGTGATTTTAGTGGTCAACAGAAAAAAAGACAAATTCTGCTGTTTAGCTAAAACATCACAGGTAGCATAATTATATCTATATATATTTTATACGCCTAATTATTAGATTAAAAATGTTGATTTAATGTAAGTTAATGGGGCATTTATATTCTTGATACAGTGATACAGTTAGGGCTGATGTTTTTCAAGAAATTAGGGGTTGAGAGTAAGAAAACTGCAGTTGCTATTATGAAAATCTTCTCTTTCTTGGGCTAGAAATGTTGTGTGCTTGTATTTGTGTGTAAGTTTGTGGGGAAGGAGAATCACAAAGGAATTGTGCTCAGGGCAAACAAATGGCTAGCAGTGCCCTGACATCAACAACTATATGCTGAATGTCACTTAAATCCCCTTTCTTCCTCATTCTGATGCTCAGTTTGAACTTCAACAAGTCGTCTTGACCATGTCTGCACGACTAAATGTATTTAGTTGCTGCTATATGATTGGCTGACGATCAATATGTGTTGTGAAAATGTTCTATATGTGACAGCAGTTATTATTGGTCACTTCCTTTTGAATAAACCAATTAGATGTTGAACTAAAAGTATATTGATTATTATTATTATTTTGTTTTTTTAGCCAGGTGGAAGAGGGTTACCAACACAATAAAAAAACACTGTGAAGGCAGTCAGTTACATTCAATATCATGGCAGCACCAGAAGAAAAGTCAGGGGTGCCTTAAAGTTAGTAGGTTGCATCCTCAGGAGATCCTCAATGTTTGCACACAACTTCATGTCACTTCATTTGATGCATGTTGACATGTTTTAGTTTAAAAAACAACTGCCTGTCATGCTTCCCTAGGGCTATACAGCTAGCATCTTTATAGTCTGGATATATATGGCCAAATACACATACTGTGTGCTTTTCCTCATAGGAGAAAGAAAAGTCTATGATAGTGTTTTAACTCACACAGTGAATAGGTAGTTGTACTGCATTCAACCTCACTGAAACATTTAAGAACCTCTTAAAGAGTTTGGCTTTAAAGTAGCTGCAGTAACTGTCACGCTGCCATTAGTGCTGCTGCCTGTTTCCATTATGCAAACAGGGGAAAATGGCCACACAGTCTCTGCACTGAAGTGTTCACAAACTTCGAGTGAACAAGCCTTGCTACTTTAATTGTGTGAAATTCTGCCAGTGGTTTCTGGAACTAATTGTGGAATTACTTTCTATCTTTGTGGAATTAACAAAAAGCAAACACTTCTCCACTTTTCACACCCTGCAACTTCCTAATTCTTTTCCGCGTATGTGCAATTTCCTTTTCATTTGAGGCTTAATTTGCCGGAATGCCAGTAATGGAACTGCACAGTTAAAAAAAGAAGAAAAAAAAAAAAGATCTGTGCTGTTTTTCTGAAATGTGGGATTTTTTTATTTATCATTTTATATATAATTTTTGGCTTCATATATACTCTTTATTTTTTTTTAGAAACTCATATCCAGTGATAAAAACAGCTGCTACAGACTTGTCATGGTTCTGTGTGTATGTGTGTCTGAGTTTGCAGGTAGGGTTGAGCAGGTTGCCATGGGGACGGAGGGCGGAGGCTGGAGCCACAATTGATACCACCTGCAGCTCATCAGCATCCTCGTTAGCCGACTTTAAGATCTAGCAGGAGCTCCAGTCTTTGCCAGATTGTCATTCTTTGCAGTGGTAATCAGGCCTCTTTCCTCGATCTGTCTTGCTCCTTGGCCGTGTCAAGACTATTCTTATCAATATGCAAAAACAAATATTTTGATGTTTAGGACACAGAGAGAAAAGTACAAATCAGACCAATTAAAATACCAACTCACCAAATAACTAGATATGTTCTTAGGTTTCATCCCAACACAGCTAACATACTTGCCCCTTTGAGACTTGCTTCTTCCTCTCATCTCTTGTTGCATTTTGCTGAGACAGATGCAGGACTGAGGAGTCCAAAAAGACTTGTCAAGGCAAATGCTTCAAGCAGACTTTAATGAGTCTTTCTTATTTCTTTTTCTTTGTTTTTTAAATCTCTAAATAACTATATCGCTTCACACTACAGTCTTCATTTTTATGTGATATTCATGTGATGGTCCTCTAAAGCAGGGGTTTTCAAACTTTTTGAGCCATGACCTCAAAGATACAATGCATTGATGTTCACGACCCCCACACCCACGCAAAATTCTAATTTTTTTTTGTCTAATTGGTAGGGATGCACGATAACTTTTTTTTGAGACCGATACCGATAACCGATAACTTTCAGCTCCTAAAGGCCGATAT
>JBAFTA010000022.1:6109304-6122108 GCA_036919975.1 Melanotaenia parkinsoni
TACAGTGTATGGTATTGTTGCTACTTTCACTGGATAAGCTGGATTAAAACCTTTTCACATTTATTCCTGTGTTTCAAAAGACCAGATGTCTTTTGGGCTTGTTCTTCTATTAACATCAGAGCTTAGGTTCTGAACTCTCATCAAGCTCTCTCTGAAGCATTTTCTCCCTCATTCTTTCTCTTCTTGAAACTTCTTCAGAGAGGATATTTTTTCTAGAAGCTCTGACTTTTCTTTTTGCTGCTGCTTCTGGTTTTCCAGTTGTTTCTCAGACTCCATCACAGATCTTTCTGTGGCGGTTTTAGTTTCTTCCCGCTCAACCAGGAGAATGTTCTTGTGCTGCTCCCATTGGTGTTTCTGCTCATGAAGTTCTTGGGTTTTCACCAGAGCACACTAGAGTTCTCCACCTCCTGGGCCCAGCAGGTCTCACTTCTCGATGCTTTTGTCTTCTCAGCAGTGAGAGCTGCTTCCAGCTGGACGACTCTGCTGGAGACATCTGCATGCTGCTGATGCTTTTTCCTCAGTTCAGCATACAGGATAGCTGTCTCCTTTTTAGACATGGATTTCTGTGATTTCAGTTGTTGTTTCAGGCTCTCTACCTCAGTCATGAGGTGTTTCATTGTTGATCTTGGAGCTGAATGTAAATCTGACTCAGTTCGGGTTTGGCTTTGTCCGTTTCACCTTGCAGATTTCTAGATTTCACTGAAGTTTCAGCAAATTGGTGATTGGTTGTTGTGCCATGCGAAGGCGACAAAAATTAAAAAAATGTCTATTTTCTTGTATCGCGTTGCAAGCCCCCATGTGCAACATTTCACATGCACGAATGTCGCCTGTTACTTGGCTGGAGGAGGGCAGAAATTTTCGCCTCATCACGCAAGTTCCATAGAAAACGATGGAGAAGGAGCGACGTTGCCTCCCGTGAGTCCAGCCCATTCTTCAGAGAAGCAGAACAGCAAACAAGACATTTCTTGCCTAATTTTAAGTGTTGTGTCTGACAGTTTCCTAAAGCCTCCTGCCGAACTGGACCAGAACCTGAAGCAGCATCTTTCAGATGTGAAGAAAGTTTTGTCTGAAAACTTTCAGAGAATTGGCCCTTGATTTTCTAGGGAGATGAAGGGATGTTTGATCAACTGTTGCCATCATCAGATGTTTGCTCACCTCCAACATCTGCTCCAGAACATCAGCCTGTCCATAAACTGCCTTCTGCTGATGAACTGGGTCTCACATACAGGTGCTTGTCATAAAATTTGAATATCATAAAAAGTTGATTTACTTCAGTAGTTCCATTCAAAAAGTGAAACTTGTGTAATGTAGACATTCATTCCTAAAAGACTGACATATTTCAAATGTTTATTTCTTTTAATTTTGATGATTATGACAGAAAACTAATGAAAATTCCAAATTATCCCAAAAAATTTGAATATTGTTGAAAGGTTCAATATGGAAGACACCTGGTGCCACAGTCTAATCAGATAATTAACTCAAAACACCTGCAAAGGCCTTTAAATGATCTTTCAGTCTAGTTCTGTTGGCTACACAATCATGGGGAAGACTGCTGATCTGACAGTTGTCCAAAAGACGACCATTGACACCTTGCACAGGGAGTGTAAGACACAAAAGGTCATTGCTAAAGAGGCTGGATGTTCACAGAGCTCTGTGTCCAAGCACATTAATAGAGAGGCGAAGGGAAGGAAAAGATGTGGTAGAAAAAAGTGTACAAGAGATAGGGATAACCGCATTCCAGGAGAGGATTGTGAAACGAAACCCAATCAAAAATGTGGGGGAGATTCACAAAGAGTGGACTGCAGCTGGAGTCAGTGCTTCAGGAATCAGCACGCACAGACGAATGCAAGACATGGGTTTCAGCTGTTGCATTCCTTGTGTTAAGCCACTCTTGAACAAGAGACTGTGTCAGAAGCATCTCACCTGGGCTAAAGACAAAAAGGACTGGACTGCTGCTGGGTGTCCAAAGTTATGTTCTCTGATGAAAGGAAGTTTTGCATGTGCTTTGGAAATCAAGGTCCCAGAGTCTGGAGGAAGACAGGAGAGGCATAGAATCCACGTTGCTTGGGGTCGAGTGTAAAGTTTCCACAGTCAGTAATGGTTTATGGGTTTCATGTCATCTGCTGGTGTTGGTCCACTGTGTTTTTTTTGGTCCACGGTCAATGCAGCCATATACCAGGAAGTTTTAGAACACTTCCTGCCGCTGACCAACTTTATGGAGATGCAGATTTCATTTTCCAGCAGGACTTGACACTTGCACACAGTGCCAAAGCTACCAGTGCTTGGTTTAAGCCTGATTTCAGTGTGTCCTTGTCTAATGTTGCATTAACACCAAACTGGAACTAATTGACACACACTGACACTTTGACACAAAACCTTTGTGACTCAGTGGCTGACTGGAGCATATGTGGGAGGCTGAAAATCTACCAATTGACTCAGCAATCTTATTCCTTACAAGCTTTGGGGTAAGTTATGCTGATGCTTCAAATGCATGGGTGTGTAGGCACTCTGTAGTACTTGCCCTTCCTTAAAGTGTTCATGTTGTTCTTCTGCTCTTCATGTGTTCAGTCTGGTATGTTGTTTTTCTTAATCAGTATAGATCAGGCACAACGGATGCACTCATGCCACATAATCACAGATATTGGGGCTTTACATGGTTGGCTGCAGATGTGCTTGTTGAGTGAGGGTTATGAAATTTATGTCACTTTGCAGCCACAAGGTGGTGCAAACTGTGAATTGCATTTATGACTCGTCACGATTTAATAAAATCTTTCCATTATTCTTCAGAGTTATCTGTGAATCCAAAAAACACAAAAGAGTATTTAGATTTAAATACTACATTCATACCAGCCTTCCTAGTTCATTTGCTCAGAAAGTCCGCTTCGTTTGGGATATTGTGAATGTGCAAACAAATTCTGATTAGAATCAAAGAAGCGGACTCGGTCCATCAACAAATGCAGGTGTTGGTCAGTTTCAAGCGGACCAAATACAGAAAGCAGACTACAGGGTGCATTGTGTGTTCAGCGCATGGCATTGCGGGTAAAAATAAGCACTTGTGGTGAGATAGGTGACTCTGGATGTCAGAAGTGGATCACGGTCAGACGTGGAAGAATTTGCTAAAAGTTCTGACAGAATTCTGTTCAACTCAAGACTGCTAAGATTGGATATAGCTCCATATTAGGCTGTTATGTGGTAGAAACCAAAGTTCTGCATTAACCAAGTAATGAACAAGTTTTCTTCTTCGTTGTGTGTCTTGTCTTCTCTTTTTGTAATTCTTATTGCAGCACCACCTCTGGCAGAGCGTAGAACACATTATTATCCACAGTCTAGTGGAATTTCCTGAGGATGTCAGAATAGTCTAATCCGAAGGACTGAAAAAAAGAAAAGAAAAGCACCTTGATTTCATTTAGTTTGCTTTCACGCTGTCCTTTATTCAAGTTGACCAACCTGCCTGAACAACTTCACATAGTAACTGCAACTGCTCACTAGGGCACATAATTCCCTGCCACAAACTGTAACCTGTAAAACACTGACAGTCTGAATACAGCCTAAAAAGACAAAGTGCCCAAGCTGGAGTCAAAACACTTTGCTTTTTTCTTCTTATTAATTCAATAGAAATAATTTTTTATTAAATCTATTAAATAATTATTTTGTGTTCACAAATTTACTTGATGTATGTGGTCGATTTTTAGCCGCGCTTTTTAAATTTCATGTATAAAACTTGTCCAGGAAATATAGAAATCCTGTCAGCATTTTTTCCCCCATGTAAATTTTTCATTTGTTCTTTTTATCCTCGTTCTTTTGTCTTTACTCCTCTGTTGTGCAGCGCAGCAGAAACATCAGTCACATGGAGTTTAGAAACATATTTCAACACGCACATGCACATATGCACACACACTTTTATAATTGCACACCGTCTACGTGACATTTCTGTAATTACATTATACAACTTGTTTTTCGCCACAGTCTTCATGATAAACACGTGCGCTTTGTGACAGCATGACAGATGTTTGTTGTGTGTGTACAGTAGCGTAATGTACTGACATTGAGACAAGGACGTAGCAAATAGTTGATTTATTATAGCGACATGATTTTTCACTTTTTAAAATTAAAATGAGCTTTTTCCAGGATCCCCATTTAGCAAAGTATGGCACTTTGGAATGAGATAAAAGAAGGACAACAAGAAAAAAGAAAAACATTTGTGTTTTCAAATATAAAGAGGTCTAGGAGGTCATTTGAGTCAGATGTCATTTCTAGATGTGCAGTGATGAATTTAAATAACCATCACCATCACATTTCACCAGAAAGAATGGTTCCACTGAATGTTAAAAAAGACAGATTCACTGCTATTATCAAAACAAAAATGGAATAAAAATTTTATTATCATTAATTATAGTAGTAATATTATATATTAAATTTCATATTAATAGTATTAATAATAATACTTCTCTATCAGCAAGCTTCATTTAACAGGTAATGAAAAAAACCTGCATCAAAATTACAACTGAATTATAGTCAAACTTATAGTAAATTTGATAAATTCTAAACATTGTTCAACACGCATATCAGCAAGTTGCATTTTCTTATTTAAGTATTTTTATCCTCACCTTTCCATCCACCTATCACTCTGCTGTCTCACATGTTTGAATGACAAGCTACTGAAGTCATCCACCGGCCCAGTAACCAGAAAGAAGGAATTGTGTAGATGTGGTCTTGTGTGCTTCAGAACAAAACCTCTAATAACAATCGGAAAATGTGGTTTCATTTAACTAATTATAGCTTTGATCTGAAGACTTGATGGCTGAATAGTTGATGGAAGATTACAGAAGCCCAAGTTGGATTGCTGTTTTTAGATTTATGCACTTCCAGAGAACCCCCTAATAAAGCCTTAAAGTGTATTGCAGAAAGTCTGCATGTACATGTCCTCTGGTGATGAAGCACCATGTGCTGGGACTGAAGCCCAGAGAGCTCTGGTCCAGTTAAAAACCTGGGTGTTTGACAATAATGCTGGAAACACAATAGTAAAAATTGTGAATCTTTGTAAGGTTTAGACTCTCAGAGCAGAGTTTATTAAGCTGTGTATGACATCGGCGCTGACCTGATTGAGCATTTGTCTCAGTCTTTTATTCGTTCAGTAATATATTCAATATATATTTTTTTCCCATCTGTCCCTGCTTAACCAAAACATTAGCATAGCATTAAGAAAGCTAATTTTGCAAAGCTAATTTTGCAATATACTTGCATTTATTTACAGAACCTGTAATAATCACTGCTGCCTCGCAGATTTTGCATCTTTTTGACGCATTGCTTGTGCACAACCTCATAGATAAACGCTGAGTTTGCAAGTTGCAATCTACCAGTAACCACTAGGGGTGGCATCTGGACCAATTTGACTGGATGTAAGGTGAAAGGATTGTGGAAGGTTTCTAAGACGATACATAGCATACTTTTTTTAAGAGCCTTATATACCATCTACGACACCAGTGTTTTTTTTCTGCTGTGATCTATAAATTAGCCAAAACATTGTTTTATTTTCACAATATGTATTGTATTGTTTAGATCTTACAATTTCAGCAAACTCTATCAAGTCTGAGCTCTGTGGTGCACGCCCTAGTCGGAATTCTCTGGTGAACAAGCGTAATACACAAGCCGCTGTGTAAATGATGACGCTCACAACCGAGCCGGTTGAATATACATTCTCAGCCTTATTCACAACTCATGGGGCTGTAGAAAATAAACAAGTTTGAACCGATTAGAACTGACATGTAATTTGTTATAATAATTGGAACATAACCCAGCCTGCATAAAACACTTTCATTCCATGTTGCCATTGTAACATTTTTAACAATGCTACCGCTTTATTCATGATTGATTTTCCCCTCTGTGGACTTGATTCCAAAATTCCTCCGCACATTAATTCTCTGACGGTTTGATGACATGATTATCCGTTGGGCACAGATATTTTCTCCATATGCTTGGTGATGTGGTACAAGCCTCAGCCAGCAGTTCTCTTCCTCTGTGATTTATCAGTTGGAACAAATAACTACAGATTGAATATTTTTGTTGCCATATGCGAATTGTCTCATTAACCCTCAGCTAACAGAGGCTGCTCTGGGCATAATCATCCCCACCTTCTGCCAGAGCAGGAAGATAGTCTAGCTTACTGTCTCTGGTCAGTCATCGAGATGTATTAGATATATGCCCACATGAAAACATATGAGGTTTTTCCTCTGAGACTTTAAGTGCCTGCTTGTGCATGAGGACATGGATGATGAATCATCTCTGTCTTGGCTCTTTGTGACAAGGCCAGTGGTGCAGTGAAGCATGTTGGCGCAATAACTGATGCTGCACTGTCTGCACCACTGTTAGCTTAGATAAAGAAGACATGTTCCACCTGCCTCAAAGTACCTTGAACAGTGGCTTGTGCATGAAAATCAAATGAGAAGGCGAAACAAGACCAACTGGAGTAGTAAAATATTCCATGTGTGGATATGACTGGTTGGATTTCAGTAAAATGTCACCTGAGAAGCTTTTGTTGCATCAATTAACTATAACAACAAACTATATTTCTTGTAGAAATCTTCTTTTTATCAGTAATAAAATGTATAAAGATCACTGTCAGGTTTGTTTTAGGTCTCAAGACTGTGTCAAGCAACTTTGAGATGAACACTACCAAATCTTTAACAAAAGTTTTAATGCTGCAGCATCAGTTACAGCACTACAGGGCAAATATGGGCACAGATAATGACAAAAATAACAATAAAAAAATAACAAAAAACATAATTTTACTGGTACACTAAGCTATGACATCATGCTGGACTAATTTCCATGAATTACTGAAATGATTTGCCACAAACAGCATTTTCAACTTTTGAAATGCCCTGATGAAGCAGAGCCACTAAATATTGTTAAGTCCAGATCTCAGATGCAAACAATGGGCATAAGGTAAGGTATGCATCTATGCATAACACTGAAGCTGAGCCGAACAACTACCTTGTTTGTTATTTTAATCTTCACCACCCTGGGAGTGTTTAAAAATGCAGATATTTTTGTCTGCTTTTCAGTTGGCTGACAACACATGTTTCACAACCTGCACTGTCTGTCCACATTGAGGCAGAGCTCTGCCATAAATAATATAAAGAACAGAGGGGAATTGTAAATGCATGTCCATGTAGAGACCAGATTTACATGCTCTCTTGTAAATAAGATAAATACCATGAGGTTTATAGCTTAAAAAAAACAAAAAAAAACAAAAACACAAAACAGAAAACTAAAGTATAAACACGTTCAATAAAAAAGTTTAAATGATTCCTGAGGGTGGGCTGCACCCCTAATATAATGGTAGGGGTATCAATAAGGTTGCAAAAAAAAGAAAAAAAAAAAAAGAAAAAAAAAAAAAAAGAAAATGCCTGTAACAATACAGATTTTAGCTGCATGATTGTTGGCTGTATTTTCATAAATAAATCCTTTAAATCCTCTAAAGAGGATTCAAAATGAAAGTCATACTTTAATTTTTTTTAACATTTTGCCCTTTTGTTTGTCCCAATTAATTACACTTAAAACATGATTGTTGAATGCAATCAAGTTCTTAAGCATAAGCCAATGATGATGCAAATAAAGACAATAAAATAGAATGATACTTTTTGAGAAAAGAAAAAAAATTGAATTACTAAATAGAAAAGCTCAGTCATCAGCATAATGGTAACTGAAATGACATCCCTTGTGTGGAGTAGGTGACGTAGCAAAGCCTCTCATCAGTTCTTTTAACTCCTGCCTTTCTACAATACCCATCACATGCTTGGCTTTAAAGTAGGTCAATGATTTATTGATGGTTTCATCCTGACATGCAGTATCCATGTCAGATCTTCTTTTCTTATTTGTTTCAAACAGTTGTAACTGGCCTGAATTCTTGGCTCCCTTGATTCTCCTACACAAGACTGACACTCGCAGAAAGTAGTCTTGGTTTGCCGCCTCATTTTGGTTAACTTATATGATGTTGTTGACAGAACTTGCATCTCTCAAAGCAATGCTGTATATTGGAATAAATGTGGTAATTTTATTCTAATAAGTGGTTAGCTCCACGTTGGGAACTGTCTGGGGTACCAAAACTGAGGCTGAGGTCTCTGGGATCCTCTACAAAAAAGTCAGAAAAACTCCCTTTCTCCTCATTCTTTTATCTTTCTTTACAAAATAAAACTAGTTACAGGCAATTTTCTTTCTCCACATTTTCATGCTGTTGGTTACTTTAAAATCAACTATCAGCTTTTCTAGCCTCGTATCATGTCGCTTTAGCTTAGTTAGTGCTAAGTAGCGTGGTTACTGAGGAACTCTTTAAGCTTTCTGGGGTGTCCAATCAGATTTCAGAGGTGACCAGTGTCCCCTGGCCCCCTCTAAGTTCTGACCCTGGAATAAGGTAATCTGAAATCAGTTGTTTGGACCATACAACAATTTATTTCTTTATCAAACCCAGATCACAGTCCATTTAAAAGTGGATCAGCCTCGTTTTGCTTTGTTAGTGGGAACCATTGTTTGGATGAAGCCTCAGATATTCTACACTAACTGAGCAACACATCAAAGTTTGTTTTAATCAAACCAAACCTGCCAGTGTAAGCACACTCTCTTTCTACTGTAGCAAAAATCTGAAACTGTCATAGATGCATGGTGAAGAACCAGGTTAGTGGCGTTGTCCTACTTTGGTGCTAACATGCTTCACAGAATGGGATGTCTACTAATAACCCTTCTTTGTGACATAATCCAGAAATAGCCCTCACAGCCAAGGTAGCTTTTTTTTTTCTTGTGTTGGTAGAGCATCTTGCATCTGTCATCTCACTGAATCATCTGCATGATTTTATATGGCAGTGGCCACACACACACACACACACACACACACACACACACACACACACACACACACACACACACACACACACACACACACACGCGCACACACACCAGGTAATGGTTAGGTACTGCTAGCTGATTCTTCTTACAGTCCTTTCCACTGCACTCTGACTTGTGGCATCCAGCAGCAATTCTGCAACTTCTAGACTGGAGTACTTGATTTTTTCCAGTATTTTCATCCAAACATTTGTCATATACTAGTTATCTGCAACACTGAGCACAATGACCAAAGAAAAAGCATCAATCTGAGACTTCATATCAATATACAGCATATTTTCTCAGGCCATAATTTGTTTGATGGGATTTATTTCTAATTCTTTCATGAAACGAGGGTTGTGTGATGGCAGCAGGAGCACTTGCATGCAGAACAAAGGCCTGGTAGCCATTTTGTTCTTTTTTTTTTAACATTTCACATGTTCATTGGCAAGTTTTAACAGAATGGTTGGAAAGTTGTGTGCAAATTTATTTGGATTAAGTTAATATTAGCGATGGGACATACTCCAATGAGGCTTTGGTGCATTTGTTGAGTAATCCAGGAAGTATTTCTGTGAAGTGCATATCAAGGTTTGAATAATTCATTCAAGATGTTATTGATTACGTCGGAAGCCTCAGGCTATACCACCCAACTGATTCAGAAAGATCCAGTTTTTGTTATGAGTGTGTCGTGCAAAAAAGAGTGTTTCTTGTTGTTTCAAAGAAAGAAAGAAAATAAAGAAGAAAAATGTGAGTATTTTTTCTTAATGAAATTAAGAATGTTTCCGCTGTACTGTGCATTGTGCTGGTTAAATGAACACTGTCAATCAATCAATGTCATTTTCCAGAACTGAAACAGAAAACAAATATTATCCCCTGATTCACACTTGACATACAACACTGAATGAAGTTCCAGCTGATTTTTGTCACACCATAAGTGACATAAGATCAGTAATAAGGACATGCCTCCACTTGGTTTGATGTTCTTAAATTTATCCCTACACAGTAAGTGTGCCTGTTTAAGAGCCACATCCAACATGCATCAAAAGAAAATGTCACTAATAGTGAACATGTAGATAGCAATGTCATCAAACCACAGTAAATTAAGTAAATGCAGAGATATGGAAGTTATACTAAAATGTATTTTAGCACAGAAAAGCCATTTAAGTCACTATTTAGGTCATTTAAGTCACAAAAATTACACTGAAAGCAATCATTAGTATTTGCTGCAAAACTAAAAGACTGGGTTCTTTTATTTTAAATGTATGTCTGAATGTGTACAATTTTTTTCTGACATGGAGGAGTTGTATTATATTTTGTTAGAAATACTGAATTTGGAAACTAGTAGTGGGATTTTTGCTATAAATCTGAGACAGAAATGTACTTCGGAGATTGACAGGATTGTCCTGATAGCACTGCTCATCAAACAACAAACCCTGAAGATTGTGTCTCCTTTTCAGAAATAAAACACCTTATTTTTTAATGTAAAACGATTGATTGGATACATATGTAATATTTAAATAGGAGCTTGTACGTAGAGGCAGGTAAAAAAAAAAAAAAAAAAAAACATGGACGGATAAAATAAAGCAACCCAATCACATGCTTGAACAAAGAAGTACAAGACAGAGAGAGGAAGACAGGATGGAAACAGGTTAAAAGTGTAATAGAGGAAGACGTTCCAGAGGGAAATTAAAACTTGAAAGAGAGGGGAAAACAAGAGATGAACCATCAGGATGAAAGACAGAATATAAAAACAAAAACATGGCTGCCCTGTATAATTCTCTTCTTCCTGAGATGACATAAAGTGATGGATCAGGGGACACAGAAAGGCATAAAGACTACAAATAGAAACTAAACAATGTGGGAAAAAAGGAGAAATAAAAATGCATCCTGTTCCTGGTAAATCATCCTTTTCTGCAGAACTTTTTGTGAGCTACAGATCATTTTGAAATATTACAGAAACTGTTTTTAACTCAAAAATTTTAAAGTCTGATGGCTACAGGATAAAAAAATGCAATAACTGAAAATGTCAGCCCTCTGAGAAGTTTTATGACAACATTAATATGTTCCTGGCATCAAAACCAACACTTTTCACACTTTAGTTTTGCTCTGGGATTGTAAATAATTACTTTTAAAACAGTGACCTGCATCCCACAGATATTTAACAACCAGCTGATAAGCATTATAAATCAAAACTGGTGAGAAGCGTTGAGCAGGTGTGGGCATACTCTTTGCCCCCTGGCTTGGTGCCTGGTCATTTATCCCGGTGGATGAGAGAGTAGCTTTCCTCCGCCTTCAGGTTGGGGAACAGGTCCTGACTGTTTGTTCCTACGCACCAATCATTTCAGAGTACCCACCCTTTTTGGAGTCCTTGGAGTATTGGAGAGCGTTCCATCTAGGGACTCCTTTGTTCTGCTGAGGGACTTCAATGCTCACATGGCTGATGAAAGAGGGATCTGGAAGGGTGTGATGGGAGGAACGGCCCCCCACAGATCTGAATCTGAGTAGTGTTTTGTTATTAGACTTCTGTGCTCTGATAGGATCAGAATTTGGTGTAAACATAAAAACATGGCTCCATCCCGTTTTGTTTCAACGGTTCGGGCTGGTAGTGTAAGAATGTGGGTAATATTTTCATGGCACACTTTGGGTCCCTCACCACAGCCTACCTGAGTATTGTTGCTGACCATGCCCATCCCTTTATGACCACAGTGTAGCATCTTCTAATGGCTACCTCCAGCAGAATAATGGACCATGTCACTTCTCTAACTTGTTTATTGAACATGACAATGAGTTCACTGTACTAGTGGCCTCCACAGTCACCAGATCTGTAAGGGAAATCATATGGAATATAATTATGTTTATTATATTATGTTCTGATTTTATAAATAATTCATTATTATACCTTTTACCAGTTATTCACTATGTTTTTAGCATCTACTCTGTGCCAATCTTTGTATTTTAATCATTAAGAGATAGAAATGTACTGCATTCTTTTCCATGTGTGTGTGCTGGTTTATTCTTGATTCTGAAGGAACAGAGAGTTAAGGTCATGAAAGGACGTGATTGTACCAGAAACAACTGGAAACGAACCTACTCATGCTACTATTTTTCATGTCTTATTCAAGCGGCAACTTCCAGCCGTGAAATGTGAAGCCTATGCAGAAGTGCAAAAAATTGCAGTTCACCCTTCATCCACTAGGGGATGGCTCCAAAACAGCGCAAACCCCCATAGACTCCCATGTTAAAAAGGCCAGCTTCACACCAGAAATAAACATGTTTAAAGCCTGGTACAAAAATTCATTTTAGGATTAATAAGCCAAGTTTACCTTCATGACAACTGTGAGGGGGTGATTTTTTTTTTCTAACTCATCCGTTTTGATGTTATTTAATCATAAAATTTCGTACAATTAAGGGTGTGTCCTTTTGATTGACAGGTATCCAATATCTGCGGAATAAAGGGAAAGTGCAGCACAACCCCGGTTTTTAGCCAGCTAACAGCGCACCTTAACTTTAATCCGCCTACTTCCGTTAGCTGGTTAGCTACTGTTGCTCGGGGTTAGCTCTTAGCTATAGGCAGCTCAGTTTGATGGATTGTCAATTATCCACCCCCACCTTCACAGCCCCCCTCTCAGCTCCACTGCTTTGCCCATTTTTGTATTTTCCAGGAGTAACAACATGCGTGACGCTGCCAAGATGGCGATGGTGGGAATGCCCAATGAGCTTCACTTTTGCTCTTCAGAAACCTACGGGTGACGTCACGGAGGCTCCGTCCATCTTTTATATACACTCCATGGTCTTATCTTTAGTAAAAAATATTGTAACCTGAGACTTGTATAATTCCGAAGTATTTGATGTTAAAGCTAGAGTATACGTTTTTTTCCGAGAGTCGGAGAGAGATAGAGAATTTGAAACAACACAGCCGAGAAGCTC
>JBAFTA010000022.1:6145038-6160221 GCA_036919975.1 Melanotaenia parkinsoni
TATATAAAAACTTCTTTTGTCTTTAAAGTAGTTACCTGTACTACAGTAATCACTGCATCTGTGGTCAATGGATCCACTCGCAGATGAAAACATGTTAATGTCTGAAAGAACTTTGGCCACTGACGGCCACCGTCCATTCACAATGTGCTTAGCATTTAAAGTCATTTCTATGCCCACTTTTACCACTAAGTGTCAGTAATTCTTACACAGTAAAGTGGTGCGTTGGTGCATGATTCTGAAGATAAAACAAGTGAAACGGAAACTAAAGAGTTTGTAAAAAGACAAAATGGAAGATGACAGAAGCTGGAAAAGGTTAGTTTTATACTCAGATCTCATGATGATTTTGCCACCACCCCTCAAACCTCATTATAGGTGGACTTTGTTACTTAAACCAAAAAGTACTCCAGAATGATAAGGAGCATGGGAAATAAATAATAAAAAAAAGACTGTATATGTGTGTGACACTAAAGGATGAGATGAAATAAGAATAGTTTGCCAAGTCAGAAGCAGGGACTGAAGAAAGGATTCAAAAATTATGCCTTGTACCTGGAAAACTGCCTCAAACATACCCAATGTCATCTGCAATAGATGGCCTTTTTCATCTTTCCAGGAAAGCATATGAAATGGCTTTAAATTAAAGAAAACACACTTTGCAACAGCTTTGAGTTACTCGTATTTCAAAGTGACATATTTTCTGTTATTTTATAGTGACTGTCTTGCCTGCAGAGTGCTTCAAAAATGGGACACCAGGGACGACTGGGCAGAAAAAAAGGTTGTCTATAAGAAAAGCTTATCCTTGTATCATCAAACATCATTAAGAATATTACATCTTTTTTTATTTTTTTTTGTCTTATGGTGTATTGTCTCTGTGTCATGCATGTGCCACTGAACCTCGAACTGTTAATTTGAAGAAAAATAAAGTTAAGCTGTTATAAGGCACAATCAGTGGGTTGTTGCCTTTCATTTTGTAGAACCTCCATACTTCAAGGAAAACCTAGAAAGCATATGCATTTTAGGCAATCAGACCAGAAATTAATTCACAATAGCTGATTAGACAAGTGAATTCACTGTAATTGCAGTGAGATTTAGGCGTGTGTGAGAGGAGGACATCATATGAATAACCTTCCCTGCACCTCACATTTTTAAGTAGAGGCTATCTTCAAGTGCAATTACAGTGTGGATGTATACGACTCGGGTATGTTCAAATTACACTGTGATGTGAACCTTGAATTACCGGTGACTTTTACAAGGGACACCCTTGTTCTTTTCGACATCATTCACTTCGTTAAAGGTTCATTATTATTTCCTTAACAGATTCACAGTGATACTCAATTAGTCGTTAGTTTAAACAATGGATTTGATATCTCCACACCATGTTCTTCACAAAGTAACTACGGCATAACAATGTTGTAGGCTTAGAAAGACTAAACTGTAGAGTTGTGACTGATGAGGACATTATCTGGGTAAAAAGAGCAGCAGAGATACTACAGTACACTGTTAGCTATGTGTAAATTGCTTGACAGTTTACAATTATATCCAAACATCTAAAGCCAGATATAAAATCCATCTTATTGACCTTACTATACTCTTCGTGATTAAAATTAATTTGATGGTTTTAAAACACAAATTGTAACATGTTTACCAAAAAGGAACACTGATGTAAATGTATGTGACCAGTTGGATTTGTTAGTGACAATTTTACATGTATTTCCTTGCAGTGTGTGAGAGTTTATTGACTTTTATCACTGTAAGAACTATGTTGTTCAGAAGGAACAACATAGTCATTTGATGAAGTCTCACAATTATGTATAAGAAGATAAAAATCTCTTCCAAAAAAAAAAAAAATATATAATTCAGTTACAATATAATTTTGATTCAGTTCACTTCAGGAACAGACGGCTGATATAAGACAATATAACAGTGGTGGAGAACCTGCTTTTTTAGTTGGTCCAAAGCACCTGATTCAAATGAATGCGTCACCATTAATCACCATCCATTGATCCACCAATTGATTTGAATAAGGTGTGTGGGAGCAGGGAAACATCTAAAACTTGCAGGAATACGGCCCTTGAGGGGCAGGATTCCCCACCACTGCAATATCACATGCTCATTTAACTCGATCGATTCCTTTCATATAAAAGTATATTTCTGAGCTTAAATTAAATATATATATACTGTAAGTAAGGGAATATAACAATATTCACAACAACTAAATGAGTAAATGAATAAGAATATTTATAAAAATTATTTACAACAACTCCCTTGCTGGACACCCAGAACAGTTTCAAGGTCCCTTGATATTTTCCCAGTATTGTTAAATGTTGGACTTAAGTAACCCTGTATGAGTCTGTAAGCTGTGTTATTAATCTGTTTCACCTTAGCAGCACTATAATAATGTAGCTCGATTAATTAAAAGCAGAGCCTAATGAATGTTACTAAAAAAGGATAAAATGTAAATGAGTAAATGAATAAGAATGTTTGTAAAAAATATTTGCAACAACAGAAAAAAAAAAATGTACAATGATTTTTTTTAAACACTGTGAAATAACACTGAGAAATGCATAAATAAATATGGGAAAATACCAGCAAGAAACTAAAAAAATGACCAGCATTAGTAAATCAGTGCATAAAGCTGAAGATGAAACACACTAAAAAATATTTCTGTCCTTTTACGTTCTACAATTTATTAAAAAAATTGGCTTTTTTTAAAAAGTATTAATCAAGTCATTGCTATAATATTGCCATATTTTTGCATGTCGGTTTTATTCCTCAGTAAGCAGTTTGACCTCATTGTCATTATTCTGGTGAATATAGACTCTCATATTTGTATAATTTATTGAAAACAGGGTGAAAAATTAAGTATGATTCAGGTGTGTGTCAGCAACACAAAAAAAAAGCTAAGTTCATTTTAGGTCATACTTTGGTATAAATGTAATCTGTTTAAGTTCAGGGATATTAAGGTTGGTAAATGTTGGTATTTCTGGCTTCCTGCCAACAACACACAAATCAGAATAACTGACTTTTAACTATGAAATAAAATTTGCTGTGTTAAGGTGGTCAGAATAAGCCCTTTAGCATATTTTAAATGCTAAGAGTTGTATGCTTTAACATGGGACAACCACTTCAGCTGCTGTAATCATGTTTCTCACAATGTGCCCTCATTAAGAATGTAAAGCCTCTTCATAGTACAAGAAACCTGACCTTTATTTGTACTATTTTGCTGATACATTCAGTGGAAGCTAAACCTCTCAACAAAGCACCAGCATTATCATGTTAATAAAAGCAGGCTTGTATTCTGTTTGTTTGAAGATTTAGCTGAGAGAGGGAGGGAGAGAGAGAGAGAGGAAAAAAGAGCAATGTTGAAAATCTGGAACAGCTTGCCATGTCTCCTGACTCACCACAGAGAAACTCCCATTGTGTCAGGATGGATATATCAAATATGTTAGAGAAGATCTGAGAGGGAAGGTGGCTTAAAAGTGCCTACTTTTTTCCCTCCACAAATATAGCAGGTAGTTCAGGGCAGCACCCTCTATAGTGGAGGAATTTGCTGCATAGATGCACATGATTCACTTATTTATACAAAGGGCTTATACGTTCACACCAAATGATGTACCTGCATCTCACTTTGAATAGCACCACTTAAAGGAAATTTTCAAAAAACCAAAAAGGAAAATCACCACTTAACACTAATGGTGTTTACCTTTGTATGAACAATGTGCAAATTTCTAAGCTAAATGTTGGCGTGTAGCATTTTCTAAAGCACCGAATACAAAGACGTGATGAAACCTCAAAGTACAAACTCATACACCTATTTATTTTTGACACGTACCTGAGACCGAGCTGCTGGGGCAATAATGTGAGCAGAGATCCCCATATCTCACTCTACCCAGCCTCCTCCTCCAACTTGTTAACACAGATACATCCCCAAGGAAGCTGGGAAGTGCAGTGTCTTCATTCTGAATTTGCTCAACAAGGTCTTCTCATGTAGGTCATGGGTAAAATGGCTCTTCTGGAAGAAGAGGTATCCTAAACCGATGCACAAACCATCTCTATTAGGTCTTTGTGATGTGAAATTCAGTGTAATTAGCTAATTACATTAAATAGCAGAACTAGCTTCATACAGGAATCTTTGTGTAATTCTCCACCTCTTGGACATGGGCTGTTAAATATTACAGAAAACTGAAAAATATTTTCTTACAAATACAGCTGGTTTTAAACCCATCACTTCATACTTCAATAAAATTCAAGACTGGACTGAATTATGATCTCCCACAACCCTTCAATTATACTTTATAAGCTTTTCTTCTGGTAATTTTGAGGTGTGCTAAGGATCATAAACTCATCTTTATCTAATTCTCATCTTATCACTCGCAAGATTCAGGTGACGACCTCAGGTCTTCAGATGACACCACCGCCTGAAGTGCTACTAAAACTGCAGCAACTTGATAACAGGTTGTGTAGCTGATTATTAAAAAATTACTCTATATCAGCCAAAACCTGGTAATGCCATGTAAAAATATACTTCTCGTATTTATTGCGTAAAATGCAAAAAAGCTTATGGATGCACATTTGTTAGCTATGAAATAAAATAATGAGTGTAATTGGAATTATTTTACATATATATATATATATATATATATATATATATAGAGAGAGAGAGATAGATAAATATGTATATATGTATATATATTGTCTCCAGCATCAAGGCCCCTGTTGACAGTTAAGTATTGTTTTTTTTTAAATGAGTCTATTAATGAATTGACATATTAATGCATGATCTGACAACGGGGGATAGGGGCAAAAGAAAGAAGAGGATAAACAGAGGAGAACAAAAAAGAGTGAAAAGAAAGAAAAAAGAAAAAATAATACACCAGATAGAAAATAATGGCTTCAACCTTTCAGTCCAAACAGGAAAAAAAAAATAAAATTAAACAAAGCTGACAACCACTGTGAGCACCTAATAAAAGATTGACAAGCTGGGGAAAAAAAATTCATGAGTCATACAAACAAAAAAAATCAACAACACAAAGAAAAAAACATTTACAAAACTGTAGTAATTGGTGATTAAACCAGTAATTGTGCAAAGTTCAACAGCAGACAGGGGGCCCCCAGGACCCAAGAGACCAGCTGCCACCCCATAGCACAAATCCCAACCAGTCCACCACAGGGACAACAATGCATCCACCCAGAGGTTGGCAGAGGCAGGTTCCAGCCAGAGGCCCTTGTGGCCATGAGGCAGAGGCCCCAGGTGTGCAGAGATGGCAGCTGCCAGCCCAAAGGGCCTTCAGAGTCCAACAATATAGCTGAGGTCATCAGAAAACTGCGTACATCTTCAGCATGTATTGAACTTGGTTTAATAGCATCCAGTCTCACATCAATCTGTTGAATGAAACAACAAGTGTGCACATTGTATTTAATAGTTTGTCTAAAAAATAATACACAACTTAATTGCAACTGTTAACCTTCAGATAAATTAAAACAAGTTCTTAAATAATAAATCTTTGTACAACTGACTCATATTTAGTTGCTTATTAGTCTGATGTTAAGATGCTTTTGACAGAACAAGTTAAATTTCTGTATGAAGGGTAAAAAAAAACACATTGACATTTACAAGGGATGAGTCACATGATGTTCACTCAACCTGCTGCCTTCATCTACCACTGATTCAATCAGCTATGTGTCACTTGCATTTGGTTCACTGTCAACCTCAGTTTAAAGGCTGCTGCTCACTCCTGCTCTTTATGTCCTGCTCAGTCACAAATCTGAGAAGCTTGCTCACTGACATCTGGCTTTTTGACTCGTGTTCTGGGCTGGCTGCCAGTGCCCAGTGTATTCTTTTAAGGAGTCTTTCACAGGGGACCCTTTGATATCCGAGTGTCAGAAGATCTTTGGTTTGATCTTCCTCAGGATGAAGACAGTCTGAAAAGGTTGCTGAATGACAGACTCAAAGAACATCATGCTAATTGTACAACTCATGCGTATACCGACATAAAGAAAAATCACCAGTTTTCAGAGGAAGAACATACAACACTAATGATTTAGTTAATTCTTTACAAATCATATTGATGAATGCAGTCCAAATACTGATTTAAATTCCCTTTTTCTTAAACTTTTTTAGGACTTCTTTAGAAAATGCATAGCTACTCCAGCAAGATTTCTCACTCCTCTCATCCAGATACATTTTAGGATCTGACACATCTGTCCACAAGTTATGGTAATATTGAATCTTGGGTCAAAAGACCAAGAGAGATGAGACACAAAAACAAGAAATAAGAAGAAACTTGTGTCTGTGAAATATTCTGGCTAGCATCTGAGCAGCTTTCTTTGATTTTGAAACACTCAGGTTGCAGCCTGCTTCTCCCTGACAAAAGAGATGCTGATTTAATGTGCAGCAGCTGAGTCAATCAGCCCTAAGCTGCTACTGAAATCACCCAAGCTCAATTCCCCCTCTACAAATGAGCAAAACCACACCCCTGATTCCACAACACGTACTTCTTTTGAACTGAGAATGATGAGGATTTAAAGGTGATCTCCAGAAGACTTTATAACGAGGCATCCTTTGCATCATTTTAAACAAAAGTATTGTTTTGTGGTTTGTTTTCTGCAAAATGAAAAAAAAAGCCCCATGCAAAAGTTTGAGACTTTATCCCTAATATAACTTTCTATCCTAGTTTTGGCTTAAATGAGCTTGTTTAGCCTTTGGCCCATTTACAGTATTAGCTAGCAAATAAAAAAGTAATGAACATACAAACTTTGACTCCTCAAACCATGTCCCTAACAATCAGGGGCCCATGAAACAACCACCTCACACTGAGAACAGAGATAATTAGGAGGCCTCATAGGCAGCCAAGCATTTTAAGCAGCAATGTCCTTATTAAGAAATAACAGAGAAGTAGAATTTGAGGTCAGGTTGAGTTCTGTAGTTAAACTCGCTCCAACAAGGCAGTCACAATTTTAATTCTCCTTAATTTGAACTGATATCACAAGCAGCTTGTTGGACTCCCTGCAGTTTGCTTATTGGGGAAAAAGGTCAGAGGAGAATGCAGTTGACATGGGACTGGATTACATGCTGTAGCACATGGATCATCCCGGGACTTATACACGTATCATGTTTGTGACCTCAGGTGGGCGTGCAACACCATCATCCCCAATTCCTCTGGTTCAAACTGTTCCAGCTTACGTATACCTATACTGCTGATATATATTAAATAAAAGGAGGGTAGTACTAAATAAAATGTGAAAATTTTGCACCTTCAAACACAGTGCTTAACTACAGGAAAATAAAATAAAAGGATGAAAAAGCTTGAATTAACCCCTCTCAGTTTCACATCTTGACTCATTGGTCTTAATCAGTTTTATAGCTAAATCTCAACAATCCTGATTAATTAAAGTCTCAATTCTGAGACTTGATTTTCTGAGAGCTGACCTCAGATCTGTGTGTCTTACAAAGGTGTTTAACATGGGCACTTTCAATAAGTGCCACAGTTTCTGTACTACAATGCTCCCAGGTAGAAGAATTTTTCCACATGTATAGGAATCTTCCGTTTTCTTTTTTTTTTTATCTATTTGTAGGTTACTTGTCTGTAACTTGATTGGCTAAGTAGTATCATGTGGGATGGCTAAACTCACATGCAACCTGTTTATGCATTTTATTGTTCACTTAACTAGAAAAGCTGCACCTGTTGAAATAGAAGTGCTCCACCAGGTTGTGAGTCATAACTTTTTGTTTTGGCTGTAGGTCCAGGTCCATATGGGACAGCTTCTGGGTCCAGACCCAGACAGCGGCCCGCCAATTTTGACCTCTGCTCTACACAAAGGACTTTTCCAGATGACCCCGCCATCACTGGTCTCATACAGAAAGGTGACGAGTCTGCATACTGACAGCATGTGGATCTGCAGGTGCTCTGGTGCGTTCACTACAACCTGGAGCTAAACACACATAAGATGATGGAGATGATAGTAACTTAAGGAGACATTCCCTCCTACACACAGTCCTCAGCAGCCCTATGTCCACTATGGGAGCTTTAGATTCATGATTTGCGATCATCTGTAGATTTGAGGTGGGATCAGAACATCAGCTGATGATGGAGGGCAGCAGATGCACATCCTGCTCAGGGCTGGAATTACACTGGGGCTTTCGGGGAAGCCTCATTTTTGCACGTGCACTGCGGGTTCACACGTCACGTGCATGCGCATTTATATTAGTTCACACAGCGCGGTCAAAAATATGGTTACTATTAAAAAAATAAATAAATAAAAACTCTATGCAGCTTTTTAATCAGAAACAGCAACAGAGAGTTCTTTAACCACAAAAAGAAGCACATCAGGTGGTTGTGTGGACGCTCACAGCACACAACAGACAAACAATGCTGCTTGGAAACAATGCTTGTTTGGAAAATTTTAGGGCCCCCCGTATCATCTAAATCTCTTTAGGGGAGCTCCTCTGCCTTTCAGGGGAGCCAAGCTCTTCTTAGCTCCCCTGTAATTCAAACCCTGATCCTGCCCATCTTGAGGAAACACAGACTGCCCTGTAAGTTGCTGCTGCAGTTCTACACTGCAGCCATTGCTGGCTTTCCTTGTTGCATTTTTCTATACAGGTAGATGACTAAATGGTAGAGATTACTGTGTAAAGAACCTTTTTTATTATTTTATTGCTTTACTTATTTTTATTACTTTTTAATAGAGAGACCAAAAAAGAAAATAAAAATCAGTGAAACAAGCTGATTCTGATTTAAATTTAGCCTATAAATGATCGACCTCCTCTTTGTGTTTGTGGGAGCAATCCCAGCCACTATTGACCAAAATATAATGTGAAACATGCTAATTTTATACAAGATTTAAACCAGGAACCTTCTTGCATTGAGGCAGTGCTATACGAGTGTGTTCAGTGAAATGAACATAGGTCATTATTTAATGATGTCTTACACACTTGACAATAGACAATACAATGCAATTAATATGCAGCTTAATATGACAGTTTTTTAAATTTATATTTAAATTTTTTCTCAAATACAATGTTCTCTGTTTTGCATGCTTCAGATTATCACACTATTCTTATATTTATTTATTTATTTATTTATTAGTTAATGTGACTCACATTGCTGCATTTATCAACAACAGTGTCTCAGATGTCCCATGTTTTCTTTTAAGTGCAGAGAATCATGCAACTGGTATTGATGAGTTGCAAAGTCAACTTGCATTTCTTCTACATTTTAACTTCATTACATGCTGTAACATGTCATTGTTGGCAGGTTTCACCCTTAAGTAGGTGTGTTTAGATTTTATATATAAGCAATAAATTGCTTAAAATACTAAACAACCCTTTGATACTAATTAGAATGACAAGCAAGTTTAAGAAGATGAGCAGTAAGTGTGAAGCGGATGTCCTGCTGCTGTACTGCTCTTGCCACACCTTGTAATATATTGTATGCCACTAATGCAAAAAAGTGATTCTATGCTGAGGAGAGCAGTCTGTGGGGAGCTTTTTCTCCATTATTCAAGCTGCTATAAATGTCTCCATGCAAAGCGGTTCTTGTTAGTGTTTTCATGGTTAAGCAAATGTAATCCCCTTTGCTCCTGTTAAGCCAGTTGCTTCCAGGAGGATCCTTTTCTTCTTTATGGCAAAGCCTGAACTCAGGGTTATGTTTTTATATGATGCATTGAATTGTCAGAGGAATACAGAGTGTTACTCCGCAGCCTGGATCTGTCACACTGCAGTTAAGTAAAGTGCATCTTTGGACTTAGAAACTCCGAAATTGTTTGCAAACATTAATTTGCAGCTGCAAAATCTTTATGGTTTTATACTATCTTTACATCAAGTTTTTTCCTCATTAAAAAAAAAAAAACTGTTTAAGAAAAAAATTGTGAATGTGTAGAAAAGGATCTGTATGGCTGTGAAAAAGATTTCTATTTGAAAAGAAAAATAGAAGTGCTTTTACCAACATCTTTTCATAGATGCAAAACCAAAACCTGCGTGCAAGGCTCTAAAGTTGCAGATGTGGATTTTTGGCCACATCTTTACAATTCTTTCTGATTGGATGACAACAAATAACAACAAATCACAGACAGCTTCCTGTCCTTCTGCACAGCTGTGGGCTCTTAAAGGGGAGTCGAGGGATTTTAAAGACATCTTTAGATTGACCCATATGTATGTTTAATTACCTTCATGCACTTGGTTTGATTTTTTAGTTTTCTGTAAATATTGCCTTTTTTTATTTTAAATCATACCTTGAAATTAAAGAGTCAGTTACTATTATTATTATTATTACTATTATGGCCACGCATTACTAAGGCAAGATCCAAGATAATTAATTTGTGACCAACTTCTTCATTGTCTGCATAGCTTATTGTTTTAATTTAAAACTGAGCATCTTCTTCACCCAAATTAAGTGTCTCGTACTGAAGTGTCCTGCTGTGATAACTCTGTTGTGTTAAATCCCAGCATATAATGTTTTGGGTTTTTGAGTAGCCTGTATGTCCCCCCAGGGCAACCATAAAGCCAGCAGACTTTTTGTGGGATTTGAAGGTTTTAGGGAACAATATCACAGTGAAGCTACTTTTAAATTATGAACCTTGTGTCTTGTTGTTGCAGCATTTTGCAGCAGCACTATAGTTGACACTTGTCTTATCTCTTGCTTTCACTTTCTCTCTTTCTTTTCCTCCCGTCTTCCGCTGTGTTGATGTCCAGTTGCTGGCGTGTAACATGGTGCCCGAAAGCAAAACACAGCCTTCATGTGACGCCCTGGGCTCGACAAAGAAAAATTGTGAAGTGCCGTTTCTTGGTCTGGGAATGCTGCTCTCAGCTCCAGTAAAAAGGATAATTAAGTCAATGTGCCTTCAAAATGAATCAGATCCATATGCATATGATTGTTTATTGTATGTCATTTTCAGTTTTAAAATGTATTCATTTCCTTAGCTGGTTGTGACTTTTAAAGCAGATCTAGGACTGACATCACTGGTAAAGATTTGTCATGTTGATGATAAATCCAGAGATACGACTTGTGATTTTTTTTAGAGGCCTGTAAAAACTACACAGGACATAGAAGGTACTGACTTATCAGGGTTAACAAGTTCACAAAGACTGATTTGTCGTATTTATATTTAATTATTATTTCCTATCTAATTTCTGCAAACTGCTGTCTTTATTCATGACAAAGGTCATGTTCACATTACCAGTGGATTTTCTCCAGATATTGTCTAAACTTTTAGTCAACTGTACACATAAAGATAATTATGCAATAAGGTGTTTTCTCCAAATCAAATGAATATCCCGGAAATGTAACCTTATTTCAACCGGAAGGTTTATTTGTGTGGAGAGGGTTTAAAAACGATGTGAAGGTTTGTTTGTTTTTTTTCTTTCTGGATCAGTGCAATTTGGTGCCCTAAGCGAGATTTTAGCTGGCACCTCTTTTCAGTCAGTTTCACAATCAATCTTTTTAGACTTACACAAAAGCTGCATGTATGCATTCAAGATTTCCTTTTGTTCAAAAACAGACAATAATGGGTCAAATAAAACTGAAGAAACAGATGACACAACATAAAATATGGTTTAAATAAGGTATTACTTAGAATAAGTTTTTGTTACGTGCAAAAATGAAAATACTGAACGTGAAAACAAGTGAGAGCATATGAATTGTACCAGCACAGACATAACCTCACACTGATAACTACTGCACAGAGTATTACAAAGAGAAGTCAGAGACTTCTTGATTTACTCTTGATTTTATGTATTTACTGTAATTCCAACAGAGAAAGCAGTCAACAGCACCTTCAATAACTCACTTTACATGCATACTCTTCTAGATTTTCTTGATGCAAAGTCATTTTTAATGTGATAGCATTACAACTGTTTAGTAATGTAATGGTATTAGTTGTAATAGTATTTAATTTAATTTAATTTAATTTTTATCTAAAATCCTGTTTGTGCACCACGACCCCGTAACATTTGTCTATACAAGGGCCTGCTCTGGATCAGTGGATTAATTAGTCATGCCTCTCTCTCCTTTTTTTGCTCCTGACAGTGTGGGTAGATGTTGTAGAATATTCTATGAGAACAACCAAATCCACAGATACCTAAAAGAAACATGATGGAAACTAAAGTTGTTGTACAAACAAGAGGCTTCTCTGAGTGTCAGCCTCATTCGGTATGCCTTCAGAACCTTAAGTTTGACTGACAACATCTCATAATGTGGCTGAATTAAGTTCAAGTCATGTCACAGTTGGTTTAGCACAGTCTTGACAATGCTACTGAATTCTTGTCCATCAACATGAAGTGAGTGGTGTAAGATGCAGTTAGATTAAATAACAGGTTTTTTTCTTTTACTTATTTTTCTAGGACACAGAAACAAAATACAGAAACATAATGTAGATTCTTTAGTTGAAAACTATGATTTTTTGTAAAATATCTTGGTGAGTCTGCCTTTAAATTAAAAAGGAGGAGAGATCACATAATGCTCTTGTTAATGCAAAGGTATTCTGGACTGCGGATTGCGGATGAGTTTTAGCTATCAGGCTTAAATCTTTACAATAAAAATCTCATGATGCAGTATCAGGGCAGTGCTTAGTGTGAACTGCTCATTTTTCACAAGAAGAATGAACCACAATTTAAAACAAATATGATAAATTTACTGATGATGAGAATTTTTGCTTCCAAAGCAAAAGTGGCAAGAAATGCCTCTAAACTGAGGCTTCTGAATATCACATTCCCATCATTAAAGCAGAAACTGACCTGGACGCAATCAGTGTGTTATAGATTCACGCTGGATCCATAAGACAGTTTTAGCCTTTTCTTTTCGGCTGCAGTCAAAGCTGTTGGGATGCTCTTTTCAATAATTAAAGGTCAAACATAAGAATGATTCTAAGCAGTCTGTAGGTTTACTTGCAAATGTCTGTGAAAGCTAATTTTCTGACATCGAGCTCACACAATCGAAAGAGACAGAATGCTACAGACAATTACAAGCTTGTATAATTTTTGGGTATTTTACTCTGAGATATGGCCTGTCACGAAGAAAGGATAAAAGTTTCAGACAATCTCGTACATTTGAGTGATTAAAGATGGTTTCCATGTCTTCTTCTTTAGAAATAGAAGTCCATTTCTTCATTCCTTGTCTCAGATTGCAGCTCCAGAACAGCTTTCATTCAACTTTGACCAAACAGATCACAGATAGTACAATATATAAAAAAAACTTTATGATCACAACAATTTGTTTACTCAGTTCCTTGAACTCTTGCTCCCTCTTCACTCTGTTATGTTCAAGCGTACCAATACCGCTCTGATGCTGCAACAGCATTCTCATTGTTGTCTTTTGGAGTCACTTGCTCTTTTTCATGCCCATGATACAAAACTACACAACTAAGAAGAACAGAGAATGATGGGAAAAATACAGTGTGGAATGATTCATCTAATCTTATTTGATACTGAAGACATAATTTTATTATGTGCATCATATATATTTGTTATGCATAACAAACCTTTGTGGGCCAACAATTTATTTATTGATCTAACTGGTTCATAATACTCAGTAGATCAACAGCACACCACCAACAACACCTCCTTTCATAATGGTCCCTGTGCCTGAGTAATTCATTCATCAAAAGTCAGCACAGTTTCTCTCCTGGCCACCGGCCCATGATACACATTAATCTGTGGCCCATTGGTTCTCCTCTCTGACACCAGGCTGAACCAATGAGATGCTTTAAACCCCTTTCGGTTCTGTGCCGTGGATGCAGCTACCTGCCAGAACTGAGGAGATAAAATGGACAGGAAGTGCAGAGAAGCTGCACAATTTAAAAAAAAAAAAAGTCTGCTAAATGTACAAAAAATGATTAACATTTGCCACAGCAGAGACTCCATCAGCTGCCATGATGATGATGATGGTAGTAGAAGGTGTGGCAAGCTGCACTTTACTGAGGTTCTGTTCTGAGTACAGAGACCCATTAAATGCAGTAAATATGAGTCATACGAGACACGGCTGAACAAAGTTATGACAAAGTAATAATATGTCAATAAAACAGCTGTTTTATTACTGCATTAGTTTGTCTCTTTACATTTTTTAAATTAGTTGATGGCGTCAGAGTTCCCAGCAGGAGAACAGCTGGTTAACTGGTTTTGTTTATTAGTGTGGTAGAAAAAATAAATGAAAACTTCCTCAAGGATCCAGATGAGGAAGTCCATTCAGGTTTATTGAAACTTGTGTGCGAGAAGAGAGTCATACAGAGTTATCAGCACGCCTAAGGAGAGGTGTATGGGTCTTATATCTGTGTGTTGGCAATGCAGGAACAATGGGATTATTGGGAAACGATGGTCAAACTTGATCTGTTCAGTATAATTAAGACTGGTGTAGAAGAGGGTTATTAGAAAGATAGTTTGGTCTCTTAGAAGTACTCAAACAATAGTCAAAGCTGATCTACTCAGTATAGTGAAGATTTATGGGCTCAATATGAAGTCATAAAGATTTTGCAGCTATAAATGAATGTTTGCAAATAATTTGTGTTTGTAAATCAAGTTTGTCATCTTGCAAAAAAAATCTGCCTGAAAAATTCAACTTTGCCAATGTGCAGAAAACGATTTGCATGATTTAATAAAAAAAAAAAAATGTATTTGGGGAAAATAATAAAAGTTGTCTGGGTGAATACCAAGGTTATGATAGTTTTGGATTTTTTATTAGTTTTAGTTTTTATTTCGTTTTGACTTTTTATTTTGAAATTCAGTTAGTTTTAATTAGTTTTTAGAGCAAATTTTCTAGTTTTTATTAGTTTTTTTTTTTTTTTTTAAATGCTAAGTTTTAGTTTAGTTTGTATTAGTTTTAGTGTTAGTTTTAGTTTTTTTTTTCTTTTTTAAATTAGAGTATTTTCCAGGTGCAAAACTCAAAATAATCAGAATAAGCATTGTATAATAAAAACTTAAGATACACTTTTTAAAAACTGTATCAGGAGGAAACGAACAGCCAACGACAAATCAAAGACAACAGCCCATAAGACAACAGCCTTAAGTAAAAAAAAAAAATGTGTGCAATGCTGCTTCTGGGATAGTGTGTTAGGTAAAAATCAACATAACCAACATACTAAAGACACACATCAACATAACATGAATCCATTCAAGAGACAGTTCACAGACCTTGGCAGCCAGGAGTCTAAAGGAGATAAATCTGACTAATCATGAACAACCTCAACAATCCAACAAAC
>JBAFTA010000022.1:6235382-6248978 GCA_036919975.1 Melanotaenia parkinsoni
GGCCGATTTTAGCGGAGCAAAGCCGTTTGCACCTGTTTTAGTACACGCAAAGCGTTAATAGATCAGGGCCTTAGTGTGTTCTAAGAGTGGATGGATTTAAACTTTCGCCACTTCAAAAAGGAGCTTTTAAATGGTACAGTAAGGTCTGTTTACTTCACATTGCCAAACCCATGTTAAAAATCTTGGTGTGATCATTGATAGCTCCTTTAACTTCCACCGGCAGGTCAGTTCTGTAGTCAAAAGTGTTTTCTTAAATTTGAGGCTGCTTGGAAAGTTAAAGCCATATTTGCCCAAGCATGACCTAGAAAAAGTCCTCTACCTGCTCATCATGTCCTGCATAGACTATTGGAACTCTCTGTATAATGGCATTGAACAGTTATCTTCACACACCGACTGCAGCTTGCTCAAAACGCTGCTGCTCGGTTGCTTACAAGGACGAGACAAAGTGGTCACATCACCCCTGTGTTTGCCTCCTTGCATTGGCTTCCTGTTAGTTTTATGACCCAGTACAAGATTTTATTACTTGTTTATAAAACCTTAAATGGTTTAGCTCCCCCACTTTTGTCAGAGTTGCTACACCAGAATGCTCCAGCCAGGACTATGAGGTCCTCTTCACAGCTCTTTCTGAAGGTCCCGTCTGCTAGACTCAAATCTAGAGCTGACAGAGCTTTCTCGGTTGGCGCTCCAAAGCTGTCGAACAGCTTGCCCCTTCACATCAGAGCTGCGTAGTTTACCTCTGGTATTAAGGCTCTTCATATAATTTAGCCAGTTTCTGCTTTCAGTGTGATTCAGCAGTAAAATACTACAGCCTATGTCCATCCACACCAGGTTGCAGTGGTTGGAACTACTAGAAAATTTATGGATAAAATCTATTGTTGGAGAAACATACATGTCCATAAAAAGTGAAATATAGTATTAAATATCTGAATCTTCATTCATAAAAGCCTAAATGATGAGTCTGTAGTGTCTAATTATTAGCATTATGTAGGTAGTTTACACATATTTAGATTTACAAAGCAAATTTAGGTATAGAAGTCTGCTTCCAGAAGTATCACATAGATCCAGCTAACACAATGACCTTCACAGCACTGCTATCACATGAGTAGGTAATATCAATTAACCCTATAGATACAGCATCATGTGTCTCCGGATGCAAGTCTCATGATTAGTTCCAGACGTCAGTTTAGGAAGACTTTTTGTTTGTAAACTTGTACATAAGACAACTGGTTGGAGGACTGCAAGTAATTTTTTTCACATCACCTGCCTAAGCAAGATACCGCAAGTCAAAAGCAGAATAAGCTGTTTGGTATCGGCAGAGAAGATTGTACAAGTTTTACATTGGCGCAACCCTCTTACTCAACTCTGCTGCTCATCCCATAAATACATTTTCCTTAAAAATGTGGCTCAATTTAAAAGAACAATAAACAGACTTTCCTATGGTTTAAGTTTTATTGCCAAGAAGCATTAATACAACAAAGGTCAAAAAATAAGAAAATTTATGTTTGGTGATTTATTTCTAAGTTTACATTGACAGACTGGACATTACAAAACTTTTCTCTATTAAATTTAACTGTATATATATTTTGAGAAAAACAGCAGTTTCTTTGTCATTTTAGAAAATGGTCCAAAGATCGAATCCAATGTGAAACACATGCAGAAAGTACAGTTCCTCCTATTTCTAGGAGATTCCTGACTTGCTTAGCAATGTCAGTTTTAAATACATACCAATCAGTTCTGGGCTATTGGAGTACATCTTGAAGATATTTTAAATTTTGAGTTCAGAAGATTGTTCATCAGGAAAAACAAAGAAATAGGTCTCATCATTAAGCAGAAAATGGCAAAGTGTGGCCAGTGTTTGTTTCCCACGCATACACTGGCCCACTTACAGAAAAAAAAATCTTTAAATCTTTCTACTCCATTATGCTTCAAGCTGAGAAACACCCAAACATTTTCTTTCATAAGTCTCAAAACTTTGGGCTCCAGAGAGTAAATACATGAAATATAGAATATAGCGATCACAAATTTAGTGCGTTTGCTCTTTAACAAGCTGTGAAACCCAGAGTTGAACTCAAGAAGCTTTGAGATGATGCAGCCACATTTACAAGAGTTCTCTGCACTTTAGAAAACTATTTTTATCCTCCTATTATAGATCCATCTCTTCAGTGGCTGTGTTCTTTGTCATTGTCTTTTAGTTTTAAGAGTTTGTTACTGCAGCACACTCCTTTGCAAAATGTGCTGCCTATCACCAAGACACCCGTCAGTCGAACATCCCACTAATGTGTGTGTATGACATGTGAAATCAGTGACCTGGATAAGAGAAGGCTCAAAAAAGCCTTGGAATGGCCCTCCAAAGGCTGAAAGAAGTCTTTTAGCACAGACACTTCATCTTCCCAGGTGACCTCAGGGAGCTACAACAGCCTCGACCAGCTGAGTGGTGAGAGATGTCCTTTTGAGATAACGAGAGATCTGATGGCAGCGACATGATCCTGCATCGTGTGTTGCCTAAATGGCTATTGTTTTACAAAGAATTTAACACACACATTCTAACAGACACTTAACAAAAGGATGAGCGACCCAAGCACAGAGTGCAGCCATTTATTTCTATTACCCATCACCTGTCTTAACTCACACACACTGACACACACACACACACACACACACACACACACACACACACACACACACACACACACACACACACACACACACACAGGCATGCATGCTGCCGTTTGGTGATTTATAGCTTTATTGGTTCTGCGCATCTGTGTATGTGTGTGTGTGACAGCACATTTGTGGAGAAGGGACAGGTAATTGAAATAAAGGTCCTGATTTTCCTCACCTTCCTGCAGCTATAGCTTTCTGCTGGTAGGATCAGGAAGAGAAATGAAAAGACTTCAGCTGCTGTGGGCCCCCAAGGGCTGACATGAAAAAATCTTGTAACTAAAGCTCAATGAAGAGGGTGTGTGTGGGGGGGGGGTAATAAATAAAATAAATAAAAGAATAAAAAACAAAAATTTGTGCACTCAGACAGTACTATCACCCTGTCCAAGGAGGTTGTTGCTGCAAAGATAAGATGGTGATGGTGGAGATGAAGACGGGAAGGTTACCAGGGAAAGGAAAGATGGGCAGAAGATAGCAGATGGACAAGGTTTAGTTCAAAACGAAGACTCTATAAAAACCAGCCTGCATAAATATTACAGGAGACATTCTTATTGAAGTCTGTAAGTGTCATTTTTCGAAGAAGTCAAACAACAGCCGTAATCATCGGCGACATGGACTTATGTTGGCATTTTAATTTAACATGCCCTTTCCCTTAACCTACGATTTAAATTACACAATGTAAATTTAATAGTCTAGCAGTGCAACACACTCCGGGAGAACTCACACCAAGGTTTACATGCAGAAATGCATGCTGGTGGAGAATGTATTCGCGTTTAGCAGACAAACACCAAGTGGCTATAGGGCTTTTCACACACAATAAATCACAAAGGTTGCATTAAGAAAACACATACTACTTTGAGGGGTGATTCTGACACAGCAAAGGTGACTATTATTCAGAATGATCCTCAGTTATGATTTACTGGCGTTTCAAATACAATCTCACAGATGAGGATCCATGTCTGTTTGGCAAACACCAGTCAGCAAGCTGTAATCTGATCTCAACCTCCCAGATTCGGATCCAGAACAACGAATGAACTCAGTTCTTATACTGAAAATGAACTGATGGGGAGTGGCTTCGACTTGGCTTCTCCTGGTCCACAGCCCTGGCTCTTTTCATCTTCAGCTTTCAGCCTCTCAAAGGAAGCTACTCCCTGAAAGAAAACACACCTACGCTGCCTCATCCAACTCCAACTTTACTATCTCCTCTGCCGCATTTTGTGTGCTGATAAATAGCTACTTTTAATCACAATTTCTCTTGCTGAGGGACAGGATGTGAAGCTACTGTGGGTTTAGCCTTGAGACAGAGATAGTGCAGGCACTCCAACTAATCTGTGTGAGAATGTGAAAGCTTAAAGTACCAACCTTTTCATACCCTGTATTAGTTCAGAGTAAATATATGTCAACACTACTAATAAACACTGTAACAGTTATCTTTTTATTTTATCCTTACTGGGTTTGAGAAAAGTACAAATAATATCTGTAAAGGTTTTTGCAGCATATAACACTCACATATTTAGCATTCCAGCACATTGTACCTTTCCGCTCCTTTCCCTCTGACTCAGCACATTAGCCTGAATTAGACATACAACAGATTTCTAGTGTCTCAAACTATAATCAAAAAAATATCCTCCTGGACTGACTGAAATAAATAATTAATGAAACATGTTCAGACATTTACAAAATGTCCACCTTTTTCATTTCTTTCTCCTTGTATGTTTGAAAAAAGGTGGATGGTAAAACTGTATTCCAAACCCCTAATTCCAGGGAATCAGTCTGCCATGAAGATCAATCTTTTTAGATGTTTCCCTGCTGTGACATACCTGATTTGAATGAAATGGCTCACCAACAGTTTATGTCATGAACAAGCCTGTTCATGATCCATTAATCTAAATCTGGTTTATTTAAACAGGGAGCATATTTAACCTGCAGGACAATGGCGCTTAAGGACTCGATGTCCTGATCCTTGTCATAATACATTGTTTTAACACCTGGCTTTGTTTTTTAAAAAATGTGTACATACAGATCCTAAGCTATTGTCATAGATGCACCTAAATACACATTTAAATGTTGTTTAATAGCAGTTGAATAACTGTTTGGCTGGTTGAATGAATGCATCCTGTTCCTCTGAATCACTATATCACTGTTTCTGGGTGGTGTGCACATGATTCCAATGTTGCACACATAACATAGCCTGCTCCTTGGTGTTGCTATGGTGACAGACAATCTGCCCAGTTAGTCACTAAATCAACGCTTTAGAAGGGTCTGCCAAGCACGCACATGTGATTTTTGTTGTTTTACTGTCTTCTGTGTGGTTTTTATGAGAAGTTAAAAGCACCCTTCACCTATTGAGTCAAAGAGTAAAACAGGAAAATATAATGAAAATGATTGGAGCCAGGAGTGTGGCCACTCTGTGCTCTGAACCGATTTAAAAAAAAAAAAAAAAAAACGTAAAGACCACTTCCAATTATGGTTATATTGGGTAAAGGCCAGGAAAAATGCTTATGTTTTGATATATAATTAGTATGTATGGGAGAAAATGTTAGGCATGAAAGATGTTTGTTTTAGAAAGTTTCTTAATAATTTTAAGTCTAGATTTTAAGGTTGTGATGTCAAATGTTGGAGTGGCTCTGAGAAAGAGTTCTGAATTTTCACTAAATTTAAAGTGCAATTGTGACAAATGTATAGTTCTCGTTAAACATAGTGAAATTTGAGTGAATACATCTGAAAACACCACCATTTAGATTCTGTGTTTACAACTCATATGTATCTTTCCCGACCACCGATGCCAAAGTCCTACCTCTATCTGAGCCCACATGTGCAAACCACGCCAAAAACTACAATAATGGTGGAATGCAGCATTATGTTTGTGCTGCAGAAATCTGAGAATGGTGTCTTTTACAGCAAAATCTGTTAATAAATGTCTCAGTTTTAGTTTGATTCTCCATCATCTTTTTAGTATTTTTGTTAACGTCACTTCATTTTATGCACATGCTTAATGTTGTGGTGTACATGGCAACGTTGCAGTGCCACTTACAAGCCTGGTATATACTCAGCATTTTCACTGCTTATGTGTGGATACATATATTTTTTTTTAAACTGTTTCCTCTCTGTGTTTGTGTAGCCTAAAAAAATTAATAAATAAAAAAACAACCAAAGCTCAGAAGAGGTATCTGTGTTTCTGATTAATTTGTTGTCTTAAACTCTCGCCCTTGAGATCTTTTTCAGCAAATTAGATGCAATCTTGTGATAATTTGCAGATTTCCTTCGATCAAAATCTCCAGAGAGCATGCGAGTGCTCTCGTGTAACATATGTGACCTCAGTATAAATGGATGGAAGAACACATTTCCTTTCTATTTCCACATTTTCCTCAAATGTGACGTTCAACATACATTACGCACCTCTGTGTGTATCTTTTGGCCTAAAGGTGAGAAAGTCTTTAAACTTTTTTAAAACACATTAAAAATAATAATTTCTTTTTATATACCATCAAATCTTCTAATACAGTAATACGCTGACCCTCACTCCTAGACATGCCATCAATATCAAAATCTCTACCATGAAAACTGCACAGAAATACCAAGGCTAAGATGAGTCACTTTCATCTTGTTGAGTCTGAGGTGACTGAAAAAGCTCTTGTCTCTGGACACCTGTTGTGTCGACAACCTGCCAACGAACTTCTGTGCCTCAGCTTGGAATCGGTGTATGTTCTGAGAGTGTTATATGCTAAATCCACTTAATAAGACCTTTTTGCTAAACTCCTGAATTATATTACATGATTGCTTAATTATGAGTCCACTTCACACTGTGTTATGTCCCGAAAATGCCCCACACTTGAGAGTCAGTGTTAATTTAGAGGCTGGGTATATTTTCCTTTACTGTGTTCCCCAAAGTGGAATAATTTAAAATTAAACTCATCCATCCATCCGTCCGTCCATCCATCCATCCATCCATCCATCCATCCATCCATCCATCCATCCATCCATCCATCCATCCATCCACTTTAACATCCACAAAAGAAAGGACAAAATTTGATCTGTTAATATCCCTAAATCAGTTGAAATTACTTTTGAAAGACAACATGAAGGCCAGATGCATGTGTTTCATTTTAGTTTTCTGGAATTAATCATATTATGTAAATATTCATTTATCCTCTTTAGGCATTAGGTGTACCATATTGTGCTAAATATTTTATTATTATTACATTTAGTGTTTTTTTTTTTATTTTATTCTTTTGTGTGTGACTTTTTTGTGACACATTTCCTGATACTATCTGCAACCAGTTAATCAGGATTAGTCGCGTTATTGGTTGAGGTATTTGAGGAGCATGTGAAAACTGTTACTGTTTTCAAGGGAACGCCAAAGTCTGTGCAGTACGAGCTTCTGGAGTGAAGTTGCTGAGGAGGTCAAGTCTGCTAAGTTTGTATCCATCCAAGCTGATTAAACAACCAACGTTTAAACACAGACGCAGCTGGTGCTTCTGGTGAGGTGCATCGATGTACAGCATACGGTGCAAGAACTCTTTAATTTTTTACTGTTGCTGATGCAACATATAATATGATTACTAATGTACTGTTGTACAGACTAAATGAACTGTTTTACGGTGGTGACAAGGAGAAACTCAGCACCGGCATATGATAGAGCCAGTGTGATGAGAGGAGAGCAGGTTGGTGTGCAACTATTAAGTGCACTGTTATGCACATCAGCTGAATTTGTTTATGCAGCAAACCACTTCTCACATCCCAGAAGTCCGTTTTTTTTTTTTTTTTTTTTTCAGGATCTGGATGGTATTGCCAGTGTTTTAACCACTCACCCAAAGCATTCTTGACCAGACTGCTGCAAGAACGTTGTGAAGTGATACACAAGATGGAACTTCAGCAGCAGAACTGTCAACACTGGGTATGAGACCCAGGATGAACCCATATGTTGCTCTGAGACCATCAGGGCATCTGGTTCTTTCAGCAGCAGCACACTGAGGAAGGCATATGGCTTCCTGAGGATGCTGCAGGATGAGGATTTCCAGTGTTTTTCTGTAGCTGTTTCATAAAACCATGCCTCATGTTGCCATGTTGTCCCAGAAACTGCGGAAAAATGACACTGACACAGTCTTCATCAAACATGGCCTTCAGGGCTTCACATCCAGTGTGCAGGCAGTAGGGTAAGGCCTGGTTTTTCTAATCTTATACGATTTTTAATCTGTTCGAGACCTCACATGTGACGATAAAAAAAAAAACGTTTTTACCGTATTGTGTGTGTTGTACTCCAAAAAGGTAATCACAGATCAACACACACATATACATGCTGTCCCGCAACTCATCTACAATCTAGTCCTCCGAGCCCGACAAGCGTTGAAACATAGAAGAACCATAGTAACTATAGAAAAACACAACACACAGCATGGAAGAGGATATACAAGACCAGGGAATGATGGTGGTCTTGGGACTATTTTTAACAGAAAAAGCCAAAACTCAAAATAAAACAGACTGGAGATGGCGTAAAGACGGGCTTTGTTTACTTCCTTGTTCCCCAGCCAGCTCGCTTTCTGATTGGTTACATCCTGACTCACAGCAGGGAGGGGTTCTTCTTCACCGACCACCTTGTGAGCGCCACACTGCTAAAAGTGCAGATGTTTGAGCAGCATTGCTGAACATTTCCTATCGAGGCTCTGAATGCCTCAGGTTTCAGGACAAAGGCCATGATGGGTTGTTTCTCTCTGAGAAGACAATCAAATTGCTGCAGTTGTTTTTTCATGAAAATCTTTTTAATAATATGTTTTTATGTGACTATGTTCATTAGTATTCATGTTTGCTCTAGGTCTTTTAATAAATTTTATATGTAGTAATTCAAAAAATTATATTCTCCATTTAAGGTTAAACCTGTTTAAATCCAGACGAAATGGAATAACATCAAATATCCGGTTTACACCAAATGCTAAACTTGACATCGGCTTTGTTAGTCTTCATGAGACAAACCATAATTCTGCTTCTGTTACAGTAAAAAGTTTCTTCTAGAGCAATAAAAAATTGTAAAATTGTGAAAAAAATTCATTTTTATTTGCCCTTAAAGTAAATTCAACTACTGATCAGCCAATCGACAGAAATAAACTACAAATACATATTTTTGTGCAGTCTTTTTTTTTTTAATTTTTTTTTTTTTAATTTTTGTGCAGTCTTGAGGAATTTAATATATATATGGTCATATACTTTTTATTACTGCATGCGTGTACATAGTTGATCTTGTGCTTTATGTTGTCTGAAATCACAAGCTTTAAATGCCGTAAATAAAGAGTTTTAGAATTACATGCAGTTCCCTTCTTTATTTATGGTAAAGCATTTCTCTCTCATTGTTTAAAGGAAATTGATCGTGTTTCTCCTGTTAATAACCCATAGAATTTATCATTCACTGAAGAGCCAAAATCATTTTCTTCGTGAAGACTCATAGCCTGGCTCTAGTGCATGGTATTTAGTTTACAGCGGTAAAGGAAAATCCTTACTGTGAATTGAACAGGTAACCTTCGTCATCACAACTGCCCGCCACCCCCCCTAGCAATTTCTGAAGAGCCGCCACAAAATTGAATAGGATATAAAAATAGGAATGAGGTATGTTGGAGCAGGGAAACATCTAAATCCTGCAGGACTGCGGCTCGAGGACCGCCTGGGAGACTGCTACAGAAATTATAAGCAGATGTGTGGAAGATGTGTGTGAGAAAGATAGTAATGAGACGAGCTCATCTACAAGATCCATCTGCTGGAAATCATCAGTAGCTTTACTTAATGTATATTTTCCTCCTCACCTCTCCTCTCTCACCTTATACATTTTCCCGCTAATCCTCCTATCCTTTCTACTGTCATAACCCATCATTCTCTGCCTGCTCTTTATCACTATCTCCCTTCCCTTTTGCAGTACCATCTCATAATCGTTCACCTTACCCTTTTTATTCTCCAGTGAGCCTTTCCTCTTTTCCCCTTCCCCCTTTTCTCACCCTCCATTTCTCGTATTGCTTTGCACTCATGTATTTCTGCTGGCTGTGGAGGATGGATGCTCATCTGTCATTTCTGGTTGTCATTTTTTCTTTTGTTCATCGTTCCTTTTATCTGTCAGTGTGACTTTAACATTCATTTTCCGGACAAATAAAATGTTTAATATTCTGCTTAATGGGAAGCAGAATATGAAAAGGCAATATGAAAAGAAAAAAAAAAAGCCTCAGGACCCATGCTTTCCTCCTCCAACATCTGTTTCAAATGAATGGACGTTCTCAGAAAGAATAAACACACACATACAAACACACACACGCACAGTGCAGAATCCCAATGAAGCAAAAAAGTGGATAAAATAGATTAAAATGTTGATGTTTTTATTTACTTTTGTTTACAACGATTAAAATTTTTGTCCTCATAAATGGAGATGAATTATATTTCTTTATTTACGTATAACTCAAATACATCTGGTGCCTTGAATGACTGAATCCATTTTCCTCATGTAGAAAAATAGATAATGTACAGTACGAGCAGCAGAAACCAGTATTTACTGTTCATGTGAGACAGAAGTATTTATGTGTAGGCATGAAATTGTATCTTACAACACTAACCCTTCACACATTATCACAATGTAGTCCTTTGCCAGAAAAATAAGCAAACATACTGTAGCACGCTTTAAGAGAATAACCAAAATACTGCAGCATAATGGAATGATGTTACTCTTGGGTAAACCCTTACTAGCTTATGGAAAAAGGGGGTATTGGCATTGTTTGAAATGTACCCCTGTGATAAAGTCACTGTGATGTGTGAACAGAAGGTCTGTTACTTGTTCACCACATAGCAGCTGTTCTGTCTTGTTTATTTCAAGCACTTCAGAAAATTTCCAACTGGTCCACGTGAGAATTTTTATCTCATCAGCCATGGAAAGACTGGATATTATGACCGCTGTCACAACACACAGAGGAAAAGGACACACTGCTTTAACTTCTATCTCCTTGCTTGGATAAAAACTGGTGGTGGTGGTAAAAACTAAATTTCGTCAATATATAATTTTAGGATACATGACTGATGAGAAAGCTCAGGACAGTTCTCAGGACAGGTCGAACACTTCCAGACAGCTGCTTGTGTTTTACCTGTACCTGTGTTGTACCTTTTTGTTTATTTATTTATTGTAATTTACATCACACGAAATGGATGAAAAGCAAGCCTCAGCATATTTTTTGTCCTATAAGCTTGGAACAGATTTTCATTTGTTGGTGTAGTTTTGATTTTTCCACTAAACAAATTTCTATATCAAGTGGTACAGCAGTAGTAACAACAGAAGTATAAACAAACAAAAAGACTTGTTCTTGTTTTCAGGACGAAAATGCTTATTAGCTTTAATCACATTTTAGTCATTTCTAAGTTGGATAGTTTAAGTCCAGTTTTAGTTGACAAAAACTCAAACAAGTTTTAGTCTAGTTTTAGTCAAATAAAAAAAAGTATTAGTCTTTTAACATATTAATTTAGGTCAAGATCTATAAGTTCAACATATATCTATACATTCTGAGCTTATTGTTTGGTCATTTTCATTAATAATTACAAATTTAAAAGGAATGGTTTTAGACTTAGAAGGTTTCCCAACCAAAAACAAATACTTTCTGATCTACTTAGGGTTATGCATTGCAATTATTCCAAAAAAGCAAAGAGCAACAACATCCTCATTTGGTAACTGTGGCTTTATTTCTGAGAATGCAATACTCCACCTTGAACATACACATGCCCAAAATATGAGCAAAGGATGAGGAACACATACGTTAAACCTGACCTTGTCTGCCAGGGAAATCATGATGGTTTATAGTTAAAATGTGTCCATATATCGTTTTGTCGCTTCCGACCACCAAACCCCTTTGTCGACACTGCCGCCATGATTCAATGAATAAACTGCTTGTCTGTGTGCGTGCTGCACATCTGGTGGTGATCATGGCCAAGGTGCAGCAGCATTGCTGACTGACAGATTGCACCAACAATAAGCAGAAATGTCGTGCATTTTTAATGTCGGACAATCAGCCCCTTGAACATTTTCATAATCTCATCACGTTTCATCATCAGAGAGCCATTTTTAGCTTGTCACTGTCTTGTTATCGTTATGAAAAAAAAGGTTAGTCAACAAAATAAATTTGTCATCGTCATAGCTGACGAAAACAAGGGGAGTGGAGGTGGCATCTACTGGTTGTGTTGTGAGGGCCCTTTACATAGGTCCAAACACGCACACACCAAACAGCTGGCCATCAGTCAAACAGGATACAGACTTTACAGATTAATTAAAATAGCTGAAAAATTCAACATTTTGAGCCTTTTTTTAAATCTGGAGTGATTAAAAATAGCACAGAAGTTCTTTATATGTTTTCTTAACATCTAATATAGCAAAGCCCTGGTTAGTCTTCTGCGTATTTTAGATTTTTAATAATTGGTGCGATTGCTATTTGCAAAACCTTTTCAGTGCCAAGAAAAACGTAGGCTTGTTTTATTTCTTGTAAAGCTGTTGCCATATCAGTATTTGAATTCATGTGATGGATTGTGGGAAACAGGGATAATCAGGATGACTGCACTTTTTACACTATTTCGATCTTACTTTTATCTTGCTTTTGACCCTATTTGATCTTTTTTGCTGTTTAAAACCATGCAACAGTAAAGACAGCATGATTCTAATAGTTTATCATTTCTCTTGGCATCCTCTCTTTGCCAAACCTTAATGGTGTTGGAAACAGTTAATTAAAAACAAAACAAGTTTTGGATTTCCAGTTTTATATTATTCAGCTCCTCTGAGGAGCATGTTTTAATCTCCATGACAGCAATGTGTTTGGTGAATGAAACACAGTCTTTGATTGCGGCATTAAACCAACTTTATAGCTTTCAAATTTCTATTAGCAAACTAACACAACTGAATCTTTCAGTTGCTAACAAGTTTTTCTATGTGACCAAAATTCTTTAATTCATGTGGAGTGGGAAATATCATTGCATCAGTTCCTAAATTCGGTAGCTAATTGAACGTTTGCAATTTAAGCAGACAAGCTCTTTATTCAACTCCCTTTTTTCAGCTTTTTCCCTTCTGAGTGGAATACATTCCCCCATCTATTTACAAATCCAGTACTCTTTACATAAGCCCAGTTATATGCGTGGACAAGCTTTCCTTGTGTAGTTATGGTTGCTGACACCTGTGGTCAGACATATGTGGCGGTTACCCAGCCTACAGCAGCTGGAAAGAAACATGTTAGAGCCATAGACCATAAAATGATCGAAGCTGTTCTGCTCATCTGTCATCTAGTAATCGGCATCTTTATCTCTATCCTGTCTCAACTTCACCTCAGCTCCCGTCCTCCATGTCACTTCTCCATCCTGTGAGCTATCCATCATTTTCTATGATCTCCATCACACTCCAATGTGGGTTCGTTAGAGCACCAGATGCAGTCACTCCATCAATGTCAGGCATATTATCTGCACTACACCATTTCCACCTCAAGCCAAACAGAAATATTAAGAAAAAAATTAAGATATTATAGGTTGGTTTAAAATCTTTACTGGCTATATTATTATATATCAAGTTTTATCTATAGAGGTTAGATTTCTTTAATTAGCTCATTTTATTTTATTCATATAATTCTGCAGCATTCTTAGGCCCCATTTATGCTTGATGCAGAAGACGGATACACAAACAGACGGGCAGTTTTGTCCATCTTCTGCAACGGTTACACGCATAATTTCATCCGGCACTTGATGTAGCAGGCGGAGCAATACCGCCGAAAATTGCAGGGGCAATACTGAGCAGAATGACTAACGTGACCAGAGAAAGAAATAAACCAGTGAAGAAGAAGAGAATCAGAAAGGAAATTAAAAAAAAAAAAAAAAAAAAAAAAGAAAAAAAACAAAAAAAAGAACAATTGCAGAAGTTACACAAACTTTTGAAAAAATTCCATCTGC
>JBAFTA010000022.1:6280819-6291497 GCA_036919975.1 Melanotaenia parkinsoni
CTTCAGTGCTTCAATATCCAGATTTGTGGCCTATAAATCATTTTTAGCTTGACCGTTTAGATTAACACCTCTGCACCTGCAGCCTCAGGAGTTAAGGGGTCAACATCTTCTTTCCGGGTGTAGCGTCCGATGTATAAATGCAACTACAAACATGTGTGGTTTACACATAAAGTCCAGAATCTCAGCTAATAGCTCAGTAAAACCATTTCTATGACCACCAAACACAGTTAAGACAACAAACAATTCAAAGACCACGTTCACAAAGTCAGAAAAAACGTGTAAACACAGATGATGTATCCCCATGAACGCGAACAAACGACTCTCTACTGAAAGCTCACATCTCACAGATTCCACAGCTGATTCACCGAACCAGAGGCAGAAGAAGGCCGGATTTTTTTACACGTTTGTAAAATAGCATGTCTTACCTTTGCTGTCTTGGCTTAATTAAAACTGCAAAAAAAAAAAAAATAAATAAATAGTTTCTCATCATCTTTTGGGAGCAGTTTTCCATCCAAAAATCATGATGTTCTGCCCATCTGCATGGGTTTGGACAGACAAAGAAAAACGCTGGTTCTTCTTCTTCTTTCTTAAGTTCAAGACAGAAAATGTCTCTTCATTTTAATAAACCTGCTCTCTTCTGATTACATCAGATGAACCGCTGCAGCAGGGAAGGGAGGTCAAAGCCAGCGGCCAGCAAAAAAAAATAAAAAAAACAACACACGATTAAAGCGTTAACCTGCTCAGGCCTAGTTTTTATAGGTTTCTTACATAAAATAATAAATAAATAAATTTAAAAAAGAAACCAGATGCATATATCACAAGAAAAAGCATAATAAAAACATAATGCTTACTGGAGATTGCTGGGTTGGGTTATTCATACGTGTTTACTTATGATCCCAGTTAAGTACCAATTTTCTGAGTGCACTGTGTCAAATAAAACAAGCACACCCTGAAGAAGGTGGGGACTATTTGCTCAGGCAGCATTTGTCTAGTATTCTTTTGGCTGGAGGATGTTTGACAGACAGCTCACTCAGCAACCCAAGAGAGAGGAAAAAATATTTAAGAGCAGACGTTCTGAGAGAGTTCTGAGAACAAGGTGTTCAACACATTCCTCAGAGATTTTGCTCCATATTGACATGATAGCCACACACAGTTGCTGCATGTTGGGCAGCAGCACATCCATGAAAATCTTCAATTCCACCACATCCCAGAGGTGCGCTACCCAATTGAGACTGGTGACTCATTTTCATTTATCGGGCTAGGTAAAGTTTTTCCAGTTTTCTGTTGGCCACTTTTGGTGAATCTGTGCAAATTTTAACCTTAGTTGCCTCTTCTGCTGCTGTAGCCCATCTTCAGAGCATGGTCAAGGTTGTGCATTCAGAGATATTCTGGATAGCTTAATGTTAGTGAGAGGTTATTTGAATTTCTGTTACTCTTCTATCATCTCAAACCAGTCTGCTTATCTTCTCTGACCTCTGACACCAACAACACATTTTCATGTTCCTCACTGCACAGTGTTTTTTTTTTTTTAGATCATTCTCTGTTTGGTGCTCAGTTGGTAATAAGACAGTCAAAGTGTGGCAAGAAGATATTTCTCACATCCTAGAGCTGGTTGTGTTTGAAAATCCGAGTACACCAGCAGTTTCTGAAATACTCAGATCAACAACCATGTCACATTTAAAGTCACTTAAATAATTTTTCTCTCTTATTGTGATGATCAGTTTGAACTTCAGCAGGTTATCTTGAACATGTCTGCATGCCTAAATGCAATGTGCTGCTGCCATGGGATTGTCTGATTAGCTATTTGTTAACAAGCAATTGAACACATGTGCCTAAAGAAGTCAATAATTAGTGTATATCTAAGAATCCATTAACATTCTTTTCCATTTTTTAGCATCCACAATAACTAACCTGACTGTACAGCAGCATTATACACCTATAGCAAATCAATATGTGATGATGGATGGATGCTTGTTCGGTTACTGTCACCAGGACTAAGCTACCTTTAGACCCTTTTAGCTCATTTTTTTCCCTTTTTTTTTTTTTTAAAAGTATATTAAAAGAAATTTTGCAACCTTTTGAAGAAACCCCAATTACTTTCTTTTTAAGGCAGTCCCTCAAGCTGCCCCACTCCGCTGCAGGATGACTTTCATATCCGTGAATTACCATAGTGATTATTATAATATGCTATGACCATAATGACCATAATTTGAATGCACTCCAAATTTAGAGGCAGCTAAGTAGTTATGGTGACTGATGAATTGGAGGCAGTGTGTTCAGTGAGTGGCAGAATGAACAATAAGCAGCATGGCAGCTGACAGGGATGTGGATGTGAGAGACAGGAAAATAAAAGGAACCATGCTGCTACATTATAATGTAAATAAAAAAAAATATCAAATGTTAATAAAAGTAAAAAGTAGGATACATAAGTGTGTGGAACATCTGCATCCTACTTTTATTAAATTATATTCTGAGAGGCAAGGACTCATGGAGGATTTTACTTGCATCCACCTGTGAATCTCTAATAGATTGAAGAAAAAGTGGAGGGCATGAATGCTTATATGTGCATGAATATCACACGCACCGGACACTTAAACTATATGTGGACATTAAGAATGAATCAGGCCAGCTTGACATGCTAGGGGCCAAAAGAATAATGTATGACTCATCTGCACGGAATATCCCTAAAGTATGACTGTGCATGTGTCTCACCTTGATTCCCAGCTTATGTTTATTTAAACATGCTTCTTGATGACATGGAGTCATGCAGCACCTCTCTGTATCTCTCTGTCACTTTTTCTTACATAATTCAGAGCATCTGACTACAAGTGTGTGATTGAAAGAGTCACAAACACAGTCCAAAAACACATCTGTTTCCCATGTGACAGGTGAAAGACATGAAACTTGATTGGCATGTCACCTGTCATGATAAAACCATGTGCAAATTATCAGTCAATGTTAAAGATAACAATCCACCCTTTGTTTCAATTTTTTGTTCTATAATTTACATTTATTTTAAAGTTATAATTTTAATTCTGTTTTTTTTGTGTTATTTATTTTTATTGTTTTTAGTGTTTGCCTCCTTCACTCTAAAGCACTTTGGGGAAATGGGGTTGTGGTTAATGAACTATATAAATAAACTTAACCTTAAAAAAAAAAAAAAAGACAAGTTAAACCTAATTAAAGATGCACTACAGAACATTTGCAATTTCTGAGTCAAGCGCCCCCTATCGATGGCTAATTCCATATCCGACTTGCATCCTACCTGTTCTGTACTCTCAAGACAGCAAAAAAAAAGTCTTGTCTTGATTCTTGTCTTATCTTTAGTTCTTTCTCTTTCTCTCTTTCTTTTGCCACTAATGTCTTCTTGCGTTTACAGGCTGAATCTGCCATGGTGGTCTTGTTTACATCTGCTGGCTAGTGGGTGTTGTGGTCTTTGGTAAAACTAGGCTGAAAAATTGCATAGTGCAATTTTCTCAGCCTCGGGATGCTAATGTGCAACTATTTCTCCACAAATACACATAATAGATGTCACTGTACCATCCAACTAGTATACATATATATATGATTTGAGGGACTACAAAACAAGGAGAAATGGCAAGTGAAGAAATTAAATGTGCACAAATGTGGGAAATAAGATGAGGGGATATTGGTACAAACTGCTGGGTACAAACAAGCTGAAATACCCACATCTACCCCAAACTAAAGTAGCTGAGACTCGTTGTCCAGCTGAGATAATAAGACATTCTACCTTTATGCAGCAGGCCATTCATTTCACACACGTTTGCAATGAGTAACGCTGGAGCCTTATGCTATCAACTGTTGTGCGATCACTGTCATAGTGCGGTGGATGTGAGGACACAACAGCAGGATGAAGATGGAGGAAGAATGAAAAAACAAAAGGTTTAATTAATAACAAGAACAGACCATACTGAAGAAAAACACTGGGAAAGAACAACAGATATAACAAGGGGGGCTATTGAGCATAACTAACAAGGAGCAGGTGAAGCAAATGAGCAAATCAAACCAGGTGCACTAACAAACAGGAAGCGGAACTGAGTACATTAGACACTGGGAATGAACTACAAAATCAAACACGAAATCAGACAAGACAATGACCCCATCCAACTATCTAGATTGTGCATTTAGTCTGAGAGCATGTCCTGAAACTAGATAACAGATTCTGCTTTTGATTTAGGTATTATAAGTTTCTAAAGTATTTTTTTTCCATGCCTCCACATATCTATCCATTTTATGTGTTGTGGGTAGAACAGCTTCTGGTGATCTGAGAAGGGATCACCAGAAACCCCCTCTCCTCAGCCACCTACCCCAGTTAGAGGGATAGTGAGACATTTCCAAGCTAGCAGAGATAAAATCTCTGCATTGAGTCCTGGGTCTGCCTTGAGGCCATTTTTTGGTGGGTTGTCCAAAACAACTCCCCTGGGACTTGCCTGGAAGACATCCTGACCACATGCGAAAACCACATCAACTGGCTTATTTCGATGCAGGGGAGCAACAACTGTGCTCCAAGCTACTCTTGTATGACTGAGCTCCCCCCTCCATCCCTAAAGATCAGCAAAGAATCCCTGCAGAGGAAGCTCACTTTGGCTACATGTAAACTTGCATCAAACAGGGCAAAGTCAAAGACATCCACCTTCTGTAGTGTACATGTCGAATACTTTGCATATGCATGAGTTTGGTTTTGAATACTGAAAAGGGAATGATTATATTAAAACTGAATGTCAGCTTATAAAATACTAATATTCACACCAGGAAATTCCCTCTTACGATGCTAGCTGCACCCTGTAGGTACCTGAATGAGCTCTGTGGGTCTATAACAGCAGTATTCATTAACTGTTATCACCGCACTACAGAGAGCCCCACAGAATCTGAGACGATGAAGAACGAGGGCAGGGGGGGTTGAAGACAGAGGCGGGCAGACAGGAAGAGGTGTGGATTAGTAACAGAGGGAAATGTTGGATAGGAAGCGTGAAGGGCAATATCAGGCGGCTCCAGGTAAATGTGAATATTGATTTAATTAACTCTAAACTATGTTGACTCTTGCTCACATGCACAGACTCTCCATCCCCCTGACGCTCCCTCGCCTGCATAAATATTTCAGAAGGGTCTTGTTTTGGGGAGGTGGTTATTTTGCTCAGAGGAGAAATTACAATGGATTCCCAAATCCATTTTCTACCATCAATTATTTAGATGTGACCAAACCTCATTATGCATGGAAATGCTCTCAGTTCAGCGAGTGTGTTTACATCCATATTGTATAGTTGAAGAGTAGCTGATTGGCAGAAACCATGTGAGCATGAAGATTTGCATTGAGTTTTTGTTTTTACCAAGGTTTACATGCTGTAAGGAGTCTTAATACGCTCATGTATTCACTGAGGAGCAGCTGTTAGCGTTGATATTTATAGGGTTCTGGTGTTGTTGCTTGTTGTAAATCCTCCCTAAGAGATATGTAGGCTTCAGTCAAATGGAATAAACTTATAACACAAGTGAAATAATCTGCATTACACTAATCACAAATAATTTTTTAACCATTATTTTTGTTTTGTTTAATAGCACAATAGGCTTTGGCTGCAGGTTGAATGTCTATAATGCATGTTTTAAGCATGCATCTCAATGTGAAAGTGGTAATTGGATGAAAACATAAGCTTTAAGTTGCATTTCTGCACAGGAGAATAATACATACATGTTTTTGACTGGAAAACAGAACAGAGATTATACTTTTACAGATTGTTGTAGCTCCAGTGTCATTATTATTATTATTATTATTATTATTATTATTATTATTATTATTATTATTATTATTATTATTATTATTATTATTTTATTTTATTGCCATCAGTGTGTGAATGTGTGTGTGAATGGTTGTATGAAGTAAAGTTCTTTGGGTATCATCCCAGGTACAGAAAAATGCTATATAATTACAGACCATTATAATAATAATAATAATAATAATAATAATAATAATAATAATAATAATAAATATGATATTATTATTATTATTATTATTAGTAGTAGTAGTAGTAGTAGTAGTAGTAGTAGTAGTTGCAAATAAACCAATAAAACATATTAAATTTTGATAGAAAAAAAAGATATATTTTCTTGCCAAAGACATTAAATAAGATATGAGAAATCCAAGAAAATAAAATGTCATTAAAGATATTTTTCACTGCAGGTGTATAAATATACACAATCAAAGCTCTTCAAAAACATCTTCAAAGACTCTGAAAGCTGTGGAACAAAATGTTTTAAAGGTCAGATGTGCAAAAGAAGACATCAATAAAAATGGATGAGAAGGCTGGAAGCCTGAAGTGAAGGATGCAAATGCTAACTAAACCAAGGAGTTGTCAGTTTCTATTATGGCACGCTGGAAATGAAAATCTTTCAGTCCCCAGCAGCATCAGTAGACGTTATGTTACCATCAAATAAGTGTGAAACATGGATAGCAAGGTGACGCACAGTTTTTCACAGTCAAGTTAAATTCCTTTATTTTCCTCTCCTTCTGCTCACATGTTGAGATGTTAACTAAACTACATATAATATTTGTGAATGTTCCTCCTATCTGGTTTATGCAGGGAAATGCTCCATGAAGAAAAAGAATAATTTTGTTTCTCATTTTATTCGGTGCCTGAAATTTAGGGAGAGTTTAAGTTGCTGCTACACAATGAAAACTAAAAGGTCTCATAGTCATCCAGGCCGATTAAATTCCTGACAGAATGTCTGTGTGTGTGTTTGTGTGTGTGGGTGTTCATGCTCCAATTAATTCTGTGATAGTAATCAGGCTGCAGAAGCCTGATTAATATGGTTGTCATGGCAGCACTTCTGGAATCTGACTAGGATTTTTGGGATGAATTGACAGCATGGCCATTAACCTGTCGTCTCATTTCCTCAAGAGTCTAATTTGCAAAGAATACTTACGACTACCAACCACAACAGCGAAGAACATGTTAGGACATTTCATGAAATAAAAAAAGAGTCGAATTAATCATATTTTATTAACTCAACCCTCTACCTTATCCAATTCCTTGATTGTTAAATTTGAGTGATTTTTCAGCACTTGACTTGCTCCTGTCATAATTACTACTTCCACAAGAGAGACTTTTCATTTGTAAACACTTAGTCTGGAGTACTTCAAAAAAGGACAGATTCTGTCCTTTTTTAGTCTGAAGTGTTGTGGAATGCTCAGAGGTTTGTTCACGACCACATATAGTTAATGTTACGACCCTTTTTGTAACCAGGGGTATTCGGGGTCCGTAACAAAAACACAATGGATCAATTTAAAGTATTTACAAAATATTTAATAATAATAATAATAATTACAACAACTGGGTTCAAAATAGCACAGTGCACCCACAGTAATCAAGTTCAGGGAAAGAAAATTCAATTAACACAAGGTTTCCTTACTTGAGATGATAAACTAACCAAACAATTATCAATAAAAAAAATCCTCTTAATCTTATCTTTAATATTTATACAAACTAAACTATACAAATCCCAAACAAATCAAATACTACATAAACCAAAATATCAATCTTACAATTATTGTTAACACAGAACAGAGCTGCTTGTAATTATCCTTCTAATAAAATAAAGATTAGCTTTTTTATGTTTACAAAAGCAATTACCAAAACTTACAGAAGGAAGGAGAGCTAAGAATATGAAAATCCAACAAACACAATTGTGTATCTACTAAGGGAAGTTAATGCTCTTACATAAACCACAAACGGTACCCAGACCAGCCGCCACAATCCCAAATCCCAGAGTTGGCGAGCTGTGGACCAAAGGAACACAGCTGCCCTGATTCCTGGAGCCGTCCCTCTTTTAAAGGCCATCCTGGACTCTGGTTGGCTGTTACAGAGGAAGTGCTGTGGAAACTTCATCCGATGAGATCCCTGCGTTGATCTCCCTCCAAAAGGAATGCAGAAACGTAGGTGACCAATCACCATGAAGGAGGGAATCCTCAGAGGTTCAGCGGACCGGGTGAAGGGTTGCAGACCAGGCACCAGATTACACACACATGTACCCAGGCTTCAGACCAGGGGACGTGACAGTTAAATCTCAGATGAAACACTGAAGATTTAGTCCAGATGTCGCTTTTACCCTCTCACAGACAACCAGGACTCCATAACAATGTGGTGTGCTTATAGTTTATAGATGTGAAAAAAACTCTGTTTTGTCTGCAGGACTGTGAAATCATCAGGTCTAACACAATCCATTATATTCCTGTTTATGTTTTGTTCGACGGCACTGCTTAAATTTTTATCATGATGCCTTCAGGGTATGCAATGGATTACAACAGCAGTTTTTCTTTTTTCTTTTTTTTGGGGGGGGGGGACTATCATGAAAATTATTCAAAGATGCAGCAGCTTTCCAACTAGAGTACTAATTCTGATGACATCAGGCTGAAGGGCACTCAAACAGGTTAAGTGGACTCAGAGGAGTTTCAATAAGCCTTTCTCTTTAATGCCATCATGAAGTATAGTGACACAGATTCTGGCTTCAGGTGGGCTAAACCAAAACGTAATTAATGAGTAATTATATGAACTTTATAACTATTCTAAATAAGAGGCACACTGTCAGTGCAGGTGCTGTGTCTAGGTTTTGATCTAGGTTAGATAGTTTGCCATCTATTAAAACCTCATGAAAAACATCACATTGCCTTGAGCCATTTCCTTCGAGAACTAGAAAACTGCCTTAAAAATTTAAAACAAGCTTGACGAGAAAGAAGATGTCTCATTCAAGGTCAAGAGCACATGGTAGTAATTAAATGCTGACCGTCACAGGGGATGATGATGATTCGACTCTGTGGCAACCACGTCCTTGAGCTGATTTTGAAAACATCCTTTTGTCTCAGGGAAACAGAACCTAAAGATACCCTTTGACAGCATTTACGTGCTCTGGGCATTTCCATCCGCAGGACTTCAATGCTTTGACAGAAATATTTGTGTTATTAAGCTATATGATTTCCGAACATATAGCTGGAGAAAAGAAAGAAATATAGAAATATTTACAAATGACCTGTTATTGACCTAAAAGAATAGTAAGACAAATATATTTACTTATAACAAATTAGTCTTATTGAATCATGAGAATGGAAAATATTGTATGATTAATAATCAAATGGAAAATGTTGGTGAAGACAGAGAACTTTTCATAACATGTCACTAACGTTGCTTCAGAAATCTTCAAATAAACATTAAAGATGCTGAAATAACAACACTATATAAAGAATTAAGGCTTTTCTAAACACACACACATATTGTGCATAAAGCTGGTCAGCCAATATCTAACTGTGTTTAATTGATTAGTGTGTTTCAGGATGAATCCATGTCGTTGTCGGGAGTCTGCTGCTACTGCAGCATGACATGAAAGATGCAGCGAACAGAACTGTGCAGCTTCACCCTATAACCATCAAAACAAGACAGTAAATGAGGTCCAAGTGTTTCTGACAAATATTTTAGCATGAGTTAAAAGACAAAAAATAATAATAATTTGGGAACGTAGTAAACCACTTCAAGAAAGTTTTTATCAGTTGGAAAAATGTATTACTTTACATTTAGTTTGATAAAGAACATTGTAGTGTACCAAACTGTATAATAAATAAATAAATAAATAATATTATTAATTGCTTTCTTTGTTAATTAGCTTGTTGTGAAAGAAAAACACATTGAGCCCAAGATTTAAAATCCCATATCCTCCACATTGGGTGAAATTGAAGCCTTGGTCTGTAATTTCATATAGCACATGATAAATAAACTAATAAAATACATTTACAGTTACTTTGCAATTACTTAAACATAGGAAAACAGCCGTTTTTTTTTTCCAAGCTTAAAAGGTGTAACATGTCCGTGTCCCCAGTAAATTTTGATTGTATAAACATGATTATATTTTCAAGGAGATGGAAAAATGACAAATGTATCATTTCACAGCAAAAAAGTCCCAAAACATTTAGAAAAAGGGAGCGAAGGGGTGAACAGTGCCAAAACAAACCATCATCATCCAACCCCTCACTTTTCTCATTTTTTCTAAACTAGTAAAGGAATCTGCATAATACAACCTGAATGTTTCGGTGTGACCACCAGTCTGGTCCCAGCTAGTGCTGAAGGCAGACGACTTCATTCTAATCTGCGCCCAAGTCAGGAATTGTATAGCAAACTACTTCTCCTTAGTTAGCATTCATTGGGATCATGTTAGCACTGGTGGTATTTCAATAAGACTTTCAACTGATTTTAGCTGAAACTTTGACTATGAATATTGAACTCAACTAAAATAGTTGTTCTTGGCTTTTCCTGCACTTCTTCTAATGATAATAAAATATACAGTGAACCAAGCTGTGATGCAATCATTCTCCCCTTGCTTTCTTTGCCAGTATTCACATCACATTTAGTATCTGTGACACTGATTTGATGGTTAAAAGCCACCGCTCAGAGGCACTTATTCACTGAAACTCATTTGAGGCTCTTGAGACACCAAGGGAGAAGTTTTCTTTAACTCAAAGCTTCTTCAAATACACTTTTTCCACAAAGCTGCATAATATATCATTTCGCTCCAGTCAAAAACGTTGCATTAGAAGAGAGGAATGTCACATTGCTTTCATCTGTGTAGATTCAGACTAACTGAAACTTCCCTTTTGTCATGCTGCATGTTATTGATATAAAAT
>JBAFTA010000022.1:6337069-6349151 GCA_036919975.1 Melanotaenia parkinsoni
ACCAATCCGAGAGCGAACGTACTGCTCGACAAACAGCCTGAATGATGAACGAGAACGAGACCGAGAACGTGCAGCCCAACGTGGCGAGAGGAGGTACTGCATGAAAATCAACGAATCGCTCACTGAGAGGACCCGTTACTCCCGAGTCATATAAAGGATTAGTTCAAACTGAACAAATCGTTCGTGACTGACACATACTAAAGCACTAAGATGCTCCGAGAGTTTCTGTTGTTCAGAATGAATAAATTTTTCATATTGGTTCATGGAGCACTGAAGATCCTTTATGACATCTGTCAAAACTGTTTGATTGAGTTACCTGTTATTTCATACTTTTATGCCGAGGGGTGTTTGGATGCTGGATATAAAGCAATCTACACTTTTTTAAGCATATTTGTAGTGTACTAAACATAGCTCACCTTATTAGTGCTGTGTTGGACCTCCTTTTACTTTTGGAACTGACTCACATTTAAAAAGTTATTGGAAACATTCATCAAAGATTTTGCTCCATATTAGCATGATAGCATCACACAGTTGCTGAACATCCATAAGGAGAATCTCTCGTTCCCCCACATCCAAAAGCTGCTCAGCTGGATGGGGATGTGGTCATTGTCATGTTCAGGAAAGCAGCTGGAGATGATTTGAGCTTTGCACATTGTGCATTATCCTGCTGGAAGTAGCCATCAGAAGGTGTGGTCATAAAGGATGGACATGGTCAGCAACAATACTCAAGTAGGCTGTGGTGGCCAGGCCACCATGGTACTAAGGCACCTAAAGTGGACCAAGAAAATATTCCCCACACATTACACCACCAGCAGCTTGAACTGTTGATACAAGGCAGAATGAATTCATGTTTTCATAGTGTTTAAGTTAAACTGTAATTACTGTTTTAATGTTGCAGCTGAAATAAAGGCTAATCAGACCCAACAATGTTTTTCCATGTTCTGTTGTCCAGTGTTGGTGAGTCTGTGTGAATTGTAGCTTCAGTTTCCTGTCCTTAGTGTGGTCCGGTGTGTGTGTCCGGTGTGGTCTTTTGCTGCTGTAGCCCATCTGCTTCAAGGATGGCTGTTCAGAGATACTGTTCTGCATAGCTTGGTTTGAACCGGTGGTTATTTGAGTTAAATATGGCCTCCTCTCTGGTTAAAGTTCATTTTTGTTTATTTAATTCAGTTTTTTTTCTTTAAACACATTGAAACAAAAATGTGTCTTTTGATTTTTTTTATAGTTTAAAATAAAATGTATAGCAAAAGACAAATAGTCCAAACATCTCATGCTTACCTTGAGGCTGAGCTGAGCTGACCTTTGGGATAACTAGACTAAATGTTCATAATTCACATTCAATATTTTTGTACAAAATTGTAAGTGCCCTACATATATTTAACCACCTTGTGGTCAGCAAGATGCTGTTAATGTTAAAGGTGTGTGCACCCTCATCTTGAATTTCAACAGTCTAACACATAAGGGCAGGAAAAACTGGGAAGTTTGAAAATTTTATTCTTTAATTAAAGAATTGTTTCATTTTTTTAAGTGCCACCCAGTTTAAAGTTTGTTGCAAACTCCGTCTCCAAGTTTAATTAGAAAACTCTAAATATTTGCTCTAATTTGCAGTTTTTCTGAATGAAATGATGTAGTTCTCAATTTGGAGTGAAATGGATACAATAAACATCCAAAGGTCATACTGTTCACACACAGAGACACGTCACTCATCATAGTCTTGATTTTATCCCTTTTTATTTTACACAACATAACAACACAGTACATGTTGTCTTTTTCTGTACAGAAGTTTCTGTGAGCTTGTGACCAACACAAGGTACAGTATCAGTATACCAATGTCAGCAAAAAGCTCACAAGGTAATTGTGTTCTTTTTCTTTTTTTTTTCTTTATTCCCTTTAAAAAATATCGATTTCATAAGAGGTCCGTTAAAGTCTTCATCTGTTTGTTGTTTCCTGTCTTTATATGTCAAGAAAAAGGTCTGTTCTCCACAATAAGTAAGAAAGGCTATGTGTGAAATCTGTTTCTTCCTTAGGTCATTCCTTTTGTCCCAATCCCTTGTTTGTGGAGTCGTGGCGAAGTCCTACATCCGGTTAAAATATGTTAGTGAGGGTCTGTTAGTGCAAAAGAAGGCACCGACTGCTATTCTCTTGCCACATAATGGATGCACACTCTGTGAGCATGTGAATGTTAAGAATGGTGTGCTTTTCATCTCTTTGTATTGTTGTTTTTTATTCCTTCACTTTCCCTTTATTAATTCCCTTTTTGTGGTGTTTTCAGATAAGGTGAGTGTGAATGAGGAAATGATGTGGCAAACCCATTGTCTTGTTTTTCTTTTGTGCTATAAAGTGGAACCAACAAGACAACTCGAGGACGCTACAAGACGAGGCAAGTTATCCACTTGCTGAAGAACCAACTGCAGAATGGATAATGTCAACAAGTAGAAGAAAAGAGTAAACTGAATTAAAAAAAACAACACAACAAAATGAAAAATGCTCTGTGGAGAAACATGAAAAGATACATAAAAAAAACAGGGTGTAAAAGAAAAATCCACTCACATTTTCATCCAGAAACAGTCACTCATCCCATCACACACATGATGAAGAAAATCCAAACATGAAAATGTACATTCTAAACGGTAACAACACACACACACAGTTTTTAACACCAACAAGAGGCCTTAACCTTCACCCATACACCTATAAACAAATTCAGACGCACCGCAGACATTCACACAAAGATTATGAATAAATCAAAGTTTATCTTGTGGTTGCTGCCTTGTTCCAGTTTAAACTGTACTTTCTAAGATCCAGTCAGAGTCACACCGCCCTTTGTCCGAGTCTCCGTCCTCTTCTTTCGGCAGCAGCATCCCGCTCATTGATTGGCTCCTTTTGTTCCGCATTATGCGCCCCAATTTTTGTGCTCCACCACCCGTTTGCTGATGGGACAAGTGAGTCTTTGAACCTCCTTCACTGAGCGAGTACCTCCTCCTCGCTCTGCTCCTTCCTCCTTCCTCCACGGGAAGAGTCTGGTACTTGGCAGCGGAGGAAGCGGAGCGGGGAGCCCGACGCAAGATTGGAGTCTCTCTGAATCGTACAGAAGGTGCTGGGCTCGGAGCTGCGAGAGGGCTGGAAAATGGGGAAGGAGCAAATGAAGGAGGCAGGGTTTGGTTAAGAGAGGTGGAGTTGTTGCGGTTGGTGTTGTGGTTCTCCAGAGCTGTAGGGGTGGAGGAAGGCAGGAGGGCAGAGGTAACAGTGGAGGAAGAGGAAGGCGGCCGAGGAGGGGAAGTAGAGAGGAGGGTCTCTGTCACTGCTGGGGTGTTTGAGCAAGCTGAGCCAGGCTTACCAGGAGCAGGCTTCCGCTTTGGCTTGTGCAGGGAACCGGTGGCAGAGGTGGGCGATACAATGTCAGTTTGAGATCTCTGTTCACCTACTTTCTCCCGGTCCTCACCTGCAGCTGTTGGGCTCCTTGCCCCCCAACTCTGGCTGAGAACTGATGTTGCTGTGGAGCAGTCAGGCAGGGAGCACTCAGATGACTGAGTTATTGTATCCTTTCCCCCACGTCCTCCTCCTGCAGCTGCTGCTCCGCTTCTTTTCTTTGTGCTTCCCGACATGTCGTCTAATCCTATTGATCCATGTTTAGAGGCGCTGGGAGTCACGGTGCATCCCTGTGATTGCTGCCCATTGGTCTGTGAGTGAACGTTGGTCATTGACATAGAAACACCTTTGCCACCCTCACCAGGGTTACACACCTGAGGAGAAAGAATGGGGAGAAGGAAGGTTTTGATCTTTTGTTCTATAATGAAATGCCTTTACAGGAATCCTTTCAAGTGTGAAGTGGAAAAAAAGAACATTTTATTCAATTACACTTTTATACATTTCAAGGCAAAATGGAAACAGACTCTTTTGATGCATGAGATGCTAAGAATATCTCCCCCCCTCAGACAATTCTGAATATATAATGTTAAGATACTTTAGTCCTTTTTCCATCCTGATGGTCCAAGGATAAGGTTGGGTCTGCTGCCAGGTTATATTTTGCATTACATGAAGAAGCCACCTAGTACTCCAGTATGACCAAAATGGTCATAGTAGTGTCGTGCTTCCTTTCTACTGCATCCGATTTAGTAATATTACACTTTACGCTGCTTTAGAACAACTTGAACACATCAGAGTCACTGACTCATTATAATGCTGACTCATTATAACAATGATGTTTTTTTCTTTGTTAGTCAGAGGTAAAAATGCCCAGGGCACTGACAATTCTGTAATTAACTAACCACCATGTCAATCCTCTGCCTCAATGAAACAATTTGCTCTTTTATTCTCTCCTTTTTGGTTGGAGTGGATTAAAAGAGACACCCACCTTGTACCGTATCATCAGAATAATGATGAAAACGAGCACTGAGGCCACTATTATCCCTCCAATGATGATGATCATAGTTCCGCCGAGGAACTGAGACTGCATAAAGTGACACCTCATGTACTCTGACTCGGTGCTGAACTGCACACAACCAACCACTCGTGTCGCGGTCAGAGAGGTAATGACATCATCGTAGATGGCCAGCACACAAAGGTCGTACTGAGTCCCGGCAGCCAGGTTGTTGACCAGGAAGTTCTTGCTTGATGGTGGGATCATTCTGTAGAACGAGAGGCGAGAAAAGATGGTGAATAGAATAGAAGAATAGAATATGAAAATCTCTCTCAGCCTTCCACCTGACCCTTACCATCTGCTTTTACAGAAGTGAGATGTTCTTTTTTTATTTAGAGATGAAGGATTAGTGGTAAATACCCCAGTTAAAGATTGTCTTGTACATGAAATACCTCTATACAAAAAAGTAAATCTGCCTTGCCTTGCTTTGCCTTGGAATAAGACAAAACTATAGAATAATCAAGACTAAAAACCTGTAGCCATCAGCTGTTGTTAAAACATCCAAGAAGCACCAAAGGCACAGTGTGTAAAAATTACTGAAATCTAGTGGTAAAGATGAGTGTTGTAATAACTTCATATAGCACATTTGTGAGTGGACAGTGGTTATCAGTAGCCAAAATGCTTTAAGACATAAATGTTTTTTTTTTCCACTGTGAGTGAATCCAATGGGCTCATGTACTGTTTTTGTATTTTAAGTAAGTAAGTAATGCCTTAAACTTTTAAAGCATTACTTATCATAAACAGTGCTCTAGCACCTCAAACAAAGCCAGTCCTGCAATTTAAAAGCTCAGAGGGTTCTTTCTTCACACACACAGACATTCAGAGTGTTACGCCAGCTGATTGCCACCACCTGACTCCAATCCCGAGTTCAACCCTCCGCTCTTTCCCCGTTCCTATTGGAGGCGGTTGGACCTATCACAGCTCCGGAAAGCGCCTTCCAGGAAATAAAGCCTGAAGTCCCACGTCAGTCAAGGAGCAACTGTTGACACAGGCAGTCTGCTCCCGGCCTTCGGAATTGGTGTCAGTGCCCTAGAGAATCTGTGTCTTTGTTTTGGTGGCTAGTATTGGATAGATCAGGCTGTAAGCTTGTTTGTTTTGGGTTGTTTGATTTGCTAGCGTAAGAGTTTTGTTTGGTGTTGTACCTGTAGATTTGTATAGAGATATCAAGCCCATTTGGCTTCGCTTTCTGTTGTTATACCTCGTTTTGATTAAGGCAAGAGTTTCAGTTAGTTAGCGTTAAAACTAGTATATGCTGGGCTAGATAGTCACGTAACGCGTATTTCCTTTTTAGTTTATTGGAGCTGCCTCCTCACGGTTATTAGCATAGCAAGCCAGTTTATTTTCATCTGTACTAACTTTGATTTCAGTTTTGACTGGCTGGTTTTGAGTTAAGAGTGGTTTTGTTTTGTTCATTTGTTTGAGCAGCTTCGTTAACCCCAGCATCCATTAAGTGCCGCCAGCTACCTTTGTTCCTGTTCCGCTTACCACAATAAACTTACTTATTTTCCTTTAAGACCTGGCCAACGCCTCTTTTGTTACACCTTTCTTCGTACCCCTGAGTCTGGGTCGTAACACAGAGGCACTGTAGTAATAACAGTGGCACAAACATGGCAGCTGCCATTAATGTGGACCCACGGGCAGTCAATGGAAATGGCTTAGTCTAACAAAATAAAAATATTTTAAAAATATCATTTTAATTAGGTGATTAGATACCAATAGAAACACATTTTTAAAGACATATTTTTCTCTCATTGACCTTTGATTTTTTTACATACTGCACCTTTAATGTCCAGAGCTGCTCCATTACATTGTTAAGGAAGTTTCTTGTTGGTATCATACAATTTTCAGTTTCACATTTGCTCAAAAATCAAAACTTTAATCTTGTTTTACTCTCTTATGCAACAGGCCTTTGAGAATCAATCTCAAAACACTAGAATGTTTCATCACAGCAAAACATTCATATGATTAAACTAATTTGTCTCTTGTAACATGTGAATATAGGGATTTTAGATTGTTTAAGAAGGAAAATTCCCTGAAATCAGTTCTCTAATACTAACTGAAGCTCATTTGTCTCTACTATCTCTACAAGAGCAGACATCATGTTGACAATATTTCATTTTGGCACTTCATGTTTTAACCCCCCCGTCCATTGCTGTCTTAACACAGACCCCTTTCAGTGACTATGCTGTATGTAGTGAACATGGTGTACCCATAACGTCACTAACAATCCCGCATTCCACGCAAACACTGTTAACCAAATTGTGACAAGTACATCAAATAAATTTTGGGCCAATGAGTCAAGCTGTAAACTTTGATCAATGTCAGCACTGCTTTGTTTGCACAATAATTTCATATGTAATCTTGGCTTAAAGAAAGAAAGTCTATGTGCTTCCTTTAGCATTTAATTAAACCAGAGTCTTGTTTCTGTTCATGTTACTTGTCATTAAAAATCTCTGAAAGTCATTGTCCCTTTGCACAGCTGATTGATTTTTGTTCTGACAAAAGGTATTTAAAACAAAATCGTTCTTTAGAGTAAAACTGAAATGCCACTGAGCACAATTAAAATTTCTGTCCAGTTTAACAATTAAAAAAAGTAAAACAGTGGGAGATTTCATTCATTTGCTTAGACATGAAGGTACTTTGTCACTATACTTCACACTTGTGACTCTTGTCTCAGTGACTGGGGTTTTGTCCTTTGGTCTCTCTCAACAGGCTTGTCGGCTTTCTGGGATTTCCTCATTAAAATGCTAATCAAATTCCTCATTAAAACCAAACAGGACAGCTAGTTCATGGCTCTTAGTCTGATGTGTGCTGAGGGGAGCAGAAGGCTACTTTTGCCTGGTTAAAGCATCTGGTTTAGAGTTTGAGCCAAGCGAAGGTTAAAAGATGAGTGAGGGTTTAATGGTTAGTATTAAGAGCGCTGGTATAAACGTCATAGTAGGTCATTACCGAGCCATTGGTCATACAACAGTGCAAGCCTGTCATGTGTGTTTGTGATAGCAGGTGTATGACCCCATGAATACTAATAGGATGCTAGAAGGACAGAAAAGAAAGCTAGATGGCCATGAGCGATACCCTGTTCCTCTTGTGATGTGTTCATCCATACAATGGGGAGACGATGCGAAAAGGCACATGCATGCAGAAAAGACCATCATATCTGATTTGGGACATATGAAGTAGAGGGTGGTGGAGACTAATGAGACGAAGTAACTAGAACATATAAGCTTAGAACACATGCATACAGAGAAAGACAATTTGTCTTTGGTTGGCATGATTTCTATTTAGCAACTTTTTAATATTCAAATTCTTTGGATATACACCACAGAAAATAAGAAAAATTTATAAATATTTGATGGACAAAAAAAATTAATTCTAACCAAATACTTTAATCTACTAATCATGATAAGATTTAGACAAAATAGACAGAAAGACTTCCATTAACTAAATTATTATTACTGAAGCGCATCGGATCTGATTATTTCAATTATTAGATTACTAACCGTTGTCAGATTTTGTTGGTCTTGTAAATGTGCTCCATGATTCTGCTTTAATCTTTATTTCATTGAATTTCTGTGGTAGTAAATTAATATAATCTTTGTAAATATACATTTAACTGTATCACTTAAAAGTGGTTATCCAAAACAAATCAAATTATTGATATTGTTACTAAGGTTATAGTTTGTACCTCTTCGCTATGCTGGGCTGATCAGCTTTTAGCATCATTTCTGTACCTGCTTTTACTCTCAGTGATAGTCTGATGATGACTTACTTGTGTCAATACCAAAAATCTTTATAAAGCACATTTGAAAGCAACGCTGCTGAAAAGTGAAATTTAAACAAACCAAGCATAATAAAATGACCTTCTATTAAGATACAGTAAAACATGGGTGAAATCAATAAATGAATTAAATAGATACCAATACATACACACAACATACATAGACTGTAATAATGTTCCAGGTAAGCACTGTAAAAATAAAATGAATAAATTCAGTGTGTTGACCTTTAAGGGTCTGAGCCTATTTTGATCATCCAGTACTTTTGATTTTGTCTTTGTAAACCACATGGAAAATATTTATCATACATATAACTACCTCAATTATTTCAAAGGGCCTAAAAATACATGGACACATCCACATTTGTTGAGTAGCATCAGCCTATTCAACCACTTCTTTCCACAATGAAATGATAGAAAATTATGAGTATATCGAAAGAAATGCAACACCTGCCCACCCTCGTGCTGTCCCACTGATGGTAGGATACAGTAAATAATTTTATGGTACCAAATAAAAACCATCAAATCTCTTGTTTTCCAAACTGGAAGAGTGTCATGTCAGCACATCCAAATGAAGCTTATAGTAAACTATCAACTTTTCTTGTTACAGTTTTTTGAAAACATCAAGATTACGCTTTTGTGATCTAAGATGCATAAGGGTTTAAATTTTAAGCCAAGTGTAAGGTGTAGGTCTTCAATAGGGTCTTGAAAGTCTTCTATTCTCTTTTCACTCACATAGTTGCTTTCTTGCCTATAACATGACCAGGTGGCGAATGTTCATGCAGGGACATATAGCCTATATCAATATTAAACTTTTAAAGTATCTGCAACCTTTAGTGATGGTAATGGTTGAATCGTTATTAAAAACTGAGCTAATCGATTTAATAAATGAAAGAAAAGTATGTTAAACTGAGTGGTAGAGTTTTTATTTACTGCAGTTTACAACAATTGTAGAGTAACTTACCAATGATGTTATGAAACCTGTTTAAAAAGTTTTTAGCTGCAGCTTATCTAAATTTGACGTATGACAAATGAGCAATGACAATAACAATAATACCTTCATTGTAGTCATAATTCTAAGAAGCTTCTTTGTTGAATATGTCACACTTAACCCTCTGAAAATAGCAGTAGAGTGTTTCCTAAAAAGAAGATAGACAATTTTGATTTTAAATAGTAACAATAGATGTTGATGTGGCGTTGGATAATAAGAGCATAGCAGTAATTATCTACCTTGCTTGATGGTTGGCTTGCTTGTTTCTTTGACGGCATCTGCATGAATAGCTGTCATTCTCTACTTGGAGCCATTTACCTACATGAAACCGTTAGCTGCATGAGTCCTGTCACGCAGACCAAATGAAACTGTTCCCTAAGCAAAATCCATAAAAAAATCTATATAGAACGGCCAGTAAAACTTCCATTGTGCAATACTTCTCATTGACAGTGTGTGAACTGAGCAATCATCATATATAACTCAACCATAAAGGGAACAATCAAGATATTGACAATGTGTCTGACTTCATACTGAGCTCATAAACTGCATTTTTATGCAAATTGCTTTGCCTTCTTTTTTTCTTCTTTTCGCATTCTTTTCTAGCAGTAGCCGTTTGCTTTGTGAACTCATCCAAACTGACTCATTCATTGTGGCTAATTTCTTTGTGTCTGAGCCGGATCTTGCTGCCAGTATTTGAAGCCCTACAGTGGGCAGATGATTGCCTTGGCGGAGACTATTACACTAATCTATCTACTCTGCTCTGCCAAGCCCTCAGCCCAAGGCTCCTGTGTGTTTGTGTGTGTGTGTGTGTGTGTGTGTGGGTTTCATCACACTTTTATTGCAGAGAGAAAAATGTCTGCTTGCATGTGGTGAGGTGTGTACGAGTCAGCTAAGGTCTATATGTTTCTGAAAAATAAATTATATGTGTGCGGACATGTATATAATTACGTGTGAAATTCATTACAGTAATCGTCTCCTACCACTGCAGCCTCCTCTTCCCAGTGGCTGTCATTGCATCTGGCCTTCTTCCAGCATTCGTATTTGATGCAGCTCTGCATGCTGGTAAACCAAAACCCTTGCAGCCTGTGCTTAGATGTGAGCATGGCACACGTATTTGTGTGCGTGTTAATCAACTCCAGCTTTCTCACTGCAGCCTGAGACAAAGCAAGGGGTCTCTATTAGACTCAGCTTTTTGTCTCAAGACAAATGAATGCCTCCATACCCAGAACAGTGAACTATGATACCGGATTGTTCTATTTCAGGCCATTTCACTTGATTAAATATTGGACAAAGCCCTACAGGCTACATACACAGCTTACTACAGCAGGAGGGGAAAGAAAATCAAAAAAAAGTATTCATGGCAATGATTTGGCACATAAGACCAGAGCCTCCCGGTCAAGCTAGAACTGTGCTATAAGGAATTTTCAAGTTACACCATGTGTGACAAACTTGGCAAAAACTCCCAGTGTTTAATAATATTCACAACTTTGCGATGGCTCAAAACGGCTTTATGTAAATGTAGGAACACTATATGATTGAATACAGAAAGTTTTCTTGTTTTGACCAGTGTTTAATAAATACTCATATTGCAGTATGAAAGTTTTTTTGCAGTTTAAAAGAGTAGTTAAAAATAGAAGAAGAAAAAGAAGCTTTTTCTCTTGCCCAAAGTCAGCTAAGAAGACCTATAAACAGTAGACCATCACCCCAAGCACCACCTATGGCTGTTGCAATAATATTGCATGGTAAGGCCATACAAACCACTATGTCTTCCCAAAGAAAGTGTTCTGTAGCAAGTTCCAAAGGAACATATATTGGCTTTCAAATATTAAAGAGTTGCCCAGCTAAGGCTTTCACACACTGTTTTGAAATAAAAACAAAGACAAAGAACAGTGGGGTCTCTCACTACCAATAGGGACCTCTCTGGTACCAGTTAAGGGATTACCGTCAGACTTACTGAAGCTTAATGGCTTCTGGCTGATACTGTTCTCCTTTCAAGACTAAAGTTAGAGAAAAACAGGCGGAGAAACTGCTCCACTAAAACAAAATCATCATGTTTTTTTGGTAAAGCATTACGTGACGTTAAATTGCTGTTTTATCCAACTGTCACATGTTGAATCCTCAGTATTAAGTAAACGTGGGATGAAGAACAGCTATCACGATGAGTAATTTATTTATATAAACTTCCTAAACTGGCTGTAAATCTAAAATACTAAAAATTCCATCAAAACTCAACAAACTGCACTAGTTTTTAAGGCAAGGTTTTAATACAACATGTTTTGTGTGGAGAACTTCTACCAAAATCTAAGTCCCGAATTATAACTTTGGGGCAACAAAAACTTGTCAGGTTGGTAGTACCCTCAAAGCTACTACTATTGTAGGTTCAGTAGTGGGTACTTATTTATATCCTTGTAGTCTGTACCTTAAAAAGAACAGCATTATACCCCTGGTCTTGTACCCTAATTTAAAAGTGGAAAAATGTCTGCCTTCCACACAGAAGAAAGATCGTAATTTAACTATCATAGATACATTTACATCTCTGTTAGGTAATGTGGCGTTCAGTGTCTTGTCCAAGGACAGGTCAACAAGTAATCTGTGAAAAGATGGGCTCACACTGCCTTCTGGTTCGCAGATGAATGTTCTTCCTCCTGAGATACAGCCCAAACCAAATGAGGATAAAGTGAAAGAAGTAAAAAATAAATAAATAAAAATGTTAACATATGTTGTATCATGCACATAAAAAAGTTCTATATATAAATTAATATATAATATAAATATAAATTCTTTATATGAATATTTTTCGTTTTGTTAAGATACAACTGTATAGCATTTCTTTCTTTCTTTCTTTCTTTCTTTCTTTCTTTCTTTCTTTCTTTCTTTCTTTCTTTCTTTCTTTCTTTCT
>JBAFTA010000022.1:6349251-6362152 GCA_036919975.1 Melanotaenia parkinsoni
CTTTCTTTCTTTCTTTCTTTCTTTCTTTCTTTCTTTCTTTCTTTCTTTCTTTCTTTCTTTCTTTCTTTTTTTTTCTTACCATACCAGCACCATTTAATACTTGGGAATATAAATATACCTTTCAAGCCCTCACAAAGGTACACATAGCTATCATGATGCTGAGTTATATGTTTTGGTGGATAAATAAGACCAAATTGCACCTTAGGGGATAAAAATGTACACTTCTGACAGTGCAGATGGATCTTATTGTTCAGTAATTGTTTATATTCTTTTTCAGAGCTATTTAGTGACAAGCTTTTCACAGAAATTTGTTTCCCAGTATTGCTCAACCATGGAAGGAACTACAATATGGGTCACAGATATGTGAAAATGGGTTGTCTTATTTCCAGAAAATGGTATTCACTGCTTCTGGCTAGAGCCTCTTGTACCACATTGCAAAATATTATAAGTTAAATAGCCGGAAACATGAAAGAAATATGCCAGATATGCCAACAAAATAGCACAATATATCACTAATGGGTTTTTAAAAGCTTTCTTGACACTGTACTTTCTAAACATGTGTTAGCTTAATTTTCATGCTGCTAAATAGATTGCTGGAAATTCTAGCAGTCATTCCCAAGAGTCCACTACTGAATATCCATTTATTTAAAATCATTTTCTAAACAATTAAGCAAACAATAACACGTGACAACAGAGCTCACTGTAAGTACAATCAACCCAGTTAAGAATAACTGATTTCTAAACACAAAGTGAAGAAGATTAATGGTGGCTTAACTCTTGCCCCATTACCGCTGACCTCAAAGCTAATGTGGCTTACACAGCAGATGGCACAATGCCATGCTAATAGGTCTGAGTCTCCCAGGCAGGCAAAAAATATTGCAGGAGCAACCTTCTTGTCTCTGTTTTGCAATGCATAATGCCTCCACTGCTAGAACAAATGGTTAACAAGCACCCACGGAGCTTGTAGTAAGAGGTGAAATAGGGATTTCAAGCTCAAGCCAAGTGGGCTTCACTGACACCTTCCTGACGACTTTTCTATATTTTTTTTTTATTATTATCAGTGCTAAAATAGGACAGTTTTGCACTTGTTGCAAAAGCAGCCTAGCTGGCAACAAAATGATGATTTCAAGTGGCATAAGGAGCAGCTGAAAATGATAAGCAAAAGACAAAAAGACCCTTAGGAAATTGCTAGTTGAAATTAATCATAACATTCAACCTGCCAAGAGAAGATCTAAAGAAACAAATTATAAATTTGAAATGAGTTCAACAAAAATAAACTTCTTCTTAGGGAAACATGCCAACATTGTAGATCAAACTGAACATTAGCTGCAGTGAAAACAAACCTTCAAAAGAACAGCCAGATATGTACAGGTGCTTCAGTCAAAATTATTCTGTTAACAGGACTTAAAAATATTTGCATGTAAGATGAAAGAAAGTTTTTGCTTGTAGAGTTGAACCCAAAAGAAAATTGTGTCTGTTTCGATGTCAATTCTGTATCTTAAAAAGTTTGCTTCTTTAAATTTACATCAAACAACTTCACAGTTTTGGGTGACTTGAGAAACTTGGCTGTTGTTCTTTTAAGAGCCAAACAGCTCCTATAAACTAACTTTGTGTCATCTAGATGTTCAGTGTATTAATTGAAAGATAGTCATTTCAATTTAAGTTTAGCTTGTAATTTCACTGCAATATTGAAAACCTCATTTGTGACTTGAAAAGTCCAAACAGCACTCAGGCGGTCCAGGTGAGCAGGTACACCTTCAGCTCCCACATCCTCAGTGCCAGCTCCCCACAGGGCTGTGTCTCTCTCTATACTCATGACTTTGTAGCTATGGAGGGCTACAACACCATAGTGAAGTTTGCGGACGACACTGTGATAGTTGGTTGCATTAGCAACAGTGATATATGGACGTATAGAGGGGAGGTGGAGAAACTGGTGGACAACAACATCCTGCTGGTCCTTGATAAAACCACAGAGATGATTGTGGACAATTGGAAGAGATAGCAGAGGAATTACACTCCTGAAGGATTAATGGAACTCTGGTGAAGAGGAGTTGCTGTGCTAAGAACCTTGGAGTGTACATCAACAAGGCTTCATCTTGGACTCATGAGGTACAGCCCTTTCCATCTGTTTCCTCTGAGAGAAATCCAGAGTTAATATGTAGGATTTATTTGTTGTTTAAAGAGAGGATTTAGTTATAATGAGACATCTTGGTTATTTTACCAATTACTATATGAATTTGTTAAACTGGAATAAAAATAGAAATAAATAAAGCCTAAAGACCTATTTTTAACACATTTATTGTATTGTGAAATTAATGTATCATAATGAGAAGTGTAAAATTGTGACTTTTTCTTTGACAACAGAATCTAGAATTGTGACATCCCAAATGCTAACAATATACATGCAAAATCTGCATGTGGAATTATGACAAGCCAAAAAAAACCTGCATTACCTCTTTGTACAAACAGAGGAGACATTAAAATGCCATGCACTGAAAGCTGTTCCAGATGTTGGGTAGATGTCATACCATCAGGTGGAGACCTCCATCTGTCCCACTCAATGTCATTGCTGAGTCATCTGCATGGTGGTTGGCTCTTTCCATACATCCTCTCTGCATACTGATCATACTTTATTACTTTTCCTAAGGTATTTATCATGTTTTTAATTTCTGTGTGTACCTTCCTGCTTTTTTTTTACTTCCATCTAACTGGTGTATACTCCATACAATGCCATCTTTATTTATAAAGCGCTTTAAAACCAACAATGTGGCTGACCAAAGTACTGTACAACAAAATAGAAATAAAATAAGATAAAATAAAATAGAACAACATTAAAATCCTAGACCAACATTAAAAACAAATTTTAAAAAAGTAAACAGACACAGGAACACTCTTATAGCAGAAATAATAATAAAAAACAAAAACAAATGAAAACTAAAACCAGCAAAAGAGAAACACCAGTAATGAACTGAAGGCTAAAGGCCAAATAATAAAAGTGTCACAGTGTTCCACCTGTGCTATGCTCTTTATATACCTGTGTGTGACAACTTCTCTCTGCCAGATCATCTTGGTTTATTCCCTGCACGTTTCCAGCCCTGTTCTTCTGCCTGCCTGTCTGTTTTGATCTCCGACCCGTTTCTTATCTGGATCTTCTTATTCTGCCTGCCCCAGTCTGGTAATTCTGCTGTCGTTTGGATTATTCTGGAACTCTGACTTTTTGGATTGTCTCTAGGACTTGGATTTTTGAAGACAACTTGTTGTGATATAGGGCTATACAAATAAATTTTGATTTGATTTGATTTTGGATTACGGACCTCTGTTAGTGGAAGGACCCCTCTGGATTCCCTTTGGAAGGATTAGTCTGGAGCATTCACGCATAAACCATCTACTGGACCCCATTCTAACCATCTTTAAGTTCAGTTACTTAACAGACTCATGGTGGAAATCCTTCTGGCTGCCCCTGCCTTCTCATGCAGAGATATCTGCCGTGTGGGACTCCTTCATGCCTTCTGGTACGTGGTGACAGTCAGCTGAGTCTTGTCACTGATTATTCTGCCTGCTCACCCCTCCTCTCCTACGTTCACAGATGAGCCTCCAGAAAGGATCCAGACGCCGCCTTCCAGTCCAGTACATTGTTCAATAAAACTATCTTTACACCAATCCTTGGGTTTCTGACTTTCACTGGGTCCAGTCTGCTGAAACGTGACATAAAAGTGTGTTTTTAAACAAGATTTAAAATCAGCAATTGAGGGGGTCTCTCTCATGTGAAGCCCATTGCATAGTTTTGGAACCAAAACAGAGAAAGCACGATCACCTCTAAGTTATGTATACGCATCATGTGTGCTTCTCCACCTAGACATTATTCCTTATTTCTGTCCTCCTTTTATTAAAATTTAATTTCCATTTCATCTCCTACAGTACCTCTAAGTTCCCATCATGTTCCCCATTACTATTAACCTTTATCTTATGCATCTTTTTTTGTGTGTCATACAAATGGCAAATTCTCCGATTGGTCTTCCATCTTTTTGTCATCATATTGATAATACGATGACAAATATCTTTAGCCTCTGTTTGTCAATTCCTCCATCTTGTCATCCTGCATTTATTTTCTTTCCCTGCAAAATCATTGTCATTGCTGTGGTGGCTTTACTTGCCCAGGTTTAAATCCCCAAAGATTACTTACAACAATGATGCAGTTACTTGTAGCCTGCTTTGTGTTTATGGTGCAATAAAACTAGAATTGGAACATTACAGCTGAATAAAGGTAGAGGCTTTTCACACCTTAAGTACAGCTGAACTAGGTGTAACACCTGGACCATAGGGACTGTTGGTATATTTATTTATTTACTTATTTGGCAATGGAAACCAGCCCCTGTTGCTGGATGGGTTGCTGGAGTGGAAAACAGCCACTGAAGGAACATGGTGGAAAAAAAAAATAAATAAAAACAAACCATCAAAGCAGATGAGGATGTGGGTGTAGAAAGGGGAGAGTTTGTTTTCCTAGAACACAGTGCCATATTTGTCCCCGCTCTAGGATTTGGGAGATTTAGTAACATATAAATAATACATATTAGCATCATATTAATTAATATTCAAATCCTTAATTTACCAGTGCTAACTTCATATAAAAAATATAAAGATGTTGCTATAGTGCTGCTGCTCCATCCATTTTCTATACCCGCTTATTCTAATACAGTTTCATGGGGGGCTGGAGCCTATCCCAACAACTACAAGGTGAGAAGCAGGGTACACCCTGAAAAGGTGAGCAGTCCATCACAGGATCAACACAGAGAAACAAACAACTACTTACGCCCACATGAACTCCCTAGCACCAAGACTCGAGCCAGGAACCTTCTTCCTGTGAGGCACTGCCACATGTACTACTACTACTACTACTACTAATTATAATTACAATAACATTAATAAACATTGAACATTATATGTATTATAAAAATAAAAAAAAATAAAAAAAGAGCACAATGGCACACATTTTCTTTTCTTTTTTGTTCAGCCTTACTGTGGGAGACTTGCTGCTTTGCTTGGGGTCATTGAATAGAATAGAATAGAATAGAATAGAATAGAATAGAATAGAATAGAATAGAATAGAAGTACTTTACATTGTACTGTTCAATGATCCAATTTCAGTCAACCTTTCGCTGTCAGACAGATGGCCTCACACTTAACTCTAGGATACGTAGGTGTACAGATGAGTTCATGGTCTGGTGGCTACTTGGTGTTTCACATGGGTGTACAACTTGCTTTTATCCTCAACGCTTGTCATGAGTATATTTGACTTTTACGTCATACTAAATCTCTTTCCCCATTTACTTCCCCCCGTTAATATATATATATATATATAAAATTCATATATAATTCAGTCATTGGTTTGACATCTCAAATGCAGCTCATTCCACTCTCTAGGTGTGTCATTGTCATCTATGCTATTTTACTCGGGTTTTGCCATCGTCATCATCCTCATCATTGCACGATAAAACCCACTGTAGTATAAAGGCCAAGTTCTGCATGTTCCATTTCATGTCTTGTTTAAAAGGTCACTGCATATTTCCTCGACATCAGCCCTCTCTTAAACTCTTGCTGAAGTAAAATATCAGCTATGGATTAGATGTAAGGTCTGCGGAGCCCTCAGTTTACTTCTTAACTTCCACTGAAGCAGGATTAGAAAAGGGGAATGTAGAGAGTGGGTGGGTATAAGATACAGCATGAATTATTTGGGAAATTTTTTTTATACTGATATTGAATTCAACTTGACATTTAGACTTAAATACTGTTTAAATACACATCACACATGCTGGAACGGCTACTTAATATGATTTGCATTCATTTGCACAAGACAGACAATTTAAATATTGAAAGCTCTCACTTAAATTTATAAATCCTGCACATCAGTATTCGGAAAAAGTCTCATCACTGAACGAAGAAAAAGAAACAGATTCTGAATGGAAGATCCCGCTGTGACATAATTATTTGGTTTATCTTTTAAATGCCACATCCTTGGATATTTTTTTAGCAAAAGTGACATGTACAGGGTGGATCTGACATAGAATCCAAGAACACTAAATACTTTTTGACAGCTAAGAAACAAAGCTTTAATTTGTTCATTTTTGTGGAAGTTCAAGCATTTTAACTTAGTGGCTGGATTGGATTGAATTACTTATTAAGATGGCCTTGAGTGGCAGTTTGATGCAGTTCAGTTTTGGCTTGTAGTTTACATTGTTATACAAATTTGCTTGGGTGTTGTGAGTTCCGCATTGGTATTCTGCTGGCTGTACTACATGACCAAGTTGGCAACAAGCCTGCCAATGGAATAGAAATACAATCCTTAAGCAGGAAGAGCACTGTTAAAACACCCACACTGTATCAGTATGCACCTTCCAGTTTCAAGTGTCCTTGACAAAGACTGTGCCCCTGTCAGCTCCCAGAGTGCTGTTCTGCAGACAACCCTGACCTCCCTGGAGAAAGAGTGATGGGCGGGGTTTCTCAGCAGGGATCAATACAGAATAAAGTAGTACAACCACATGATTGTAATAATTGTAAGGATCACAGTGCCTGGAGCATAACATAACCAAGAGGGTGTTTTGGTAAAGGTTTAAACCAACTCTTGAATTCAGAGTTTGCAGGAAATAAACCAAACCCTTCCTACGTCCAACAGCATTATGCTGAGCAGGTGGAGAGTGAAAAGCTGAAACATCAATGTGTGGCAAATCAATATGCCCTCATTGAAGCTGAAAAGTAAGTGCCCTGTCTGCAACAACAGAGCCAGATTTCCCCTGTCTATCATTCTATTTTGCTGCCTCTCTCTCCACCTTGCCTTTCTGTTGTTCTCTTCCATTTTAACCCTTTCCCTCTCTGTCTCTATTCTATTCCTTTTTTACACCATTCCTCCACTCTTTCTTCCAAGTGTTTGCGTAGTGGAAAAGCATAATCAATGGGTTGCTGCTCTGTGCCAGCAGAGGAGCTAAATTGGAAATCAATCTGCTATCCAAAGACAAGAGAGATGCAAAACAACACCAAGACACACAAATTACTTTCTTCTTCAAAAACGAGAGAAAAAAAGAGGGTGAGGGAGCAAGAGAGAGAAGCGAGGATGAGATGACTTAAAGGAAGACACAATGAGTGATGTGATGGAGACAGAGACTATGAGGGCGGATGGTGAAAGGCTGTCTGATCACTCCACATACATGCCTCTACAAGAAGCTGCGTGATTTAGCTGTCATCATGCTTTGTGAATTCCTATTTTCCTAAAAAAATATTTTAAAATATGTTACGAGTACAAAAGTACATGCATTGTTAGTGAAAGACAGAATGTCCCTGCAGGAAATAGAACGGAAAAACAGCTGTCAGAGATGAGGATATCTTTACAAGACAGCCATACTGTATATCCCATTGGTGCCATTTCTCTAGGATGCATTTCCTACAAGGGTTAAGTGCTGCTGAATTAGGAACAAAGATTAGGAATAAAATGCACAGCAGACAATACAAGTGCATTCATCATTGGATGATCTCTGTTTAGGTGCATTTGTGCTAAGTTATATGGACTGAAATATAAACAAAGGTAATTTTTAGCTTGTAGAAAAAAAAAAGTATTCAGAGAGGGCTTTTCTAACAGCCAGTGGCATTGTCATCTTTGTGACTAAGACAGTCAATCCCCATGCTCTTCACTTCCTGATGATGATGCGTAAGGATAAAGTATGGTTTGTGGATTAGCTCTGAGATAAAAAGCAGATAATGCTGGCATATTTCCCTGCAGAGGCTCTTAGTGTTTAATTTCCTCTCCCTCATTTCACCTGACTAAATATTTGCCTCAAATAACAATCATTCCCTGTGAGATGGATCTAATCTATGTAATCCTGAGTAAATGGAAAAAGTCAAGACAGGCTAACAGAGTTCGTCCTGCCAAGGCCGTCCTGGTTGAGTCAGCAGGCTGAGCAGTGCTGTGTTAATATACAGAGGTTTAAGGCGAGGATCATGAACTTTCCTACATCACTTTGTTTTACATCCTTATTTTAACTCTGAGTTGGTTTCACTTCTGACATTGACTGTCTGGATGGATCCTCCTCTGATATGCACTAAAAAAGTTTTAAGTATTTTATGATGTTATACTTACGACGAATGCTGGACCACAACATATCTTGCATTTCCACTTCCTGTATGGCTAACTGAGAGCCCCTATACTTAGACACCAACCAGTTTTTACATTTTTTCTAGTAATATCACAGTTTTAAAGTCATGATTTAAATACTGTGATGTATTATAGAGAAAATAAGAAGAAATACTAATTTACCTCTAGATTAGAACGTTTTGCTTTAGAACTGTAATTAAATCTAGCTGGTTTTTAGCTAGTATACTATGTTTTTGTTTAAAATGTCCATCATTGTGTAAATCTACTAAAAATGTGTTTAAATTTTGCACATCTACATTGATATAACAACATTTGTTAGCTAATAGTTATTAGCAGTGGCATCTGTATTCACGGTATGATCAAAGTAAACATATTTATTTTAATCCAAACATTTTACAACTTTAGAGCTGTAACTAAAATACTCTAAAAAACCCTGATGTTTTTAGTTTAGGCTGTCATACAATCAGACTCTCAGTCCATGACTGCATGTACTAATGCTTTAAAGTATGGGTAGCACCACTATATGGTTTATTTGGTGGTCATTTGGTTGTCACGTAGCATGCTTGGCCATGGAGGCAGTGTTATTGTGCCTCATAGCATCCCTAATAACCTGTTTTTGACCTTAGCCCTGCAGCTTCAAGTTGGTCCTATTACATCACTGTGTGAACATCTTATATGAGCCACATAAGCATCTTTGTACAGGACTTTTTGCATCCTTTATTGTATTAAGCTATGCTCTTCTTACCTTTACATTTTGTGTGTGTGTTTTTGTTTTCTCTCTGTTCTCTGTGTTCAAATTTTCCAACAGGATCATTAAAGTTGCATCTAATCTAATGTAATCTAATCTTAAGAGCTCAGACATGGGTAATTCTCTACCTCTGCTTTGGCCATATCATGGTTCAGTTTCCACCTTGTAAACTGTCTGACTACTGAAGTCAGAATGAATGAACATTACATTGACGCAACAACACTGTCAGTCTTACCTGTAGACCAGCGAGTCGTCCTGGCTTCCATTGTACTGAATCTGGAACATCCTGATGCCTGGTATATTCCTCTGAAAGTTGAACTTAATCAGCGCAGTTGATGATGTGGCTTCAGCTGTCACCACCCTCTTATCAACTCCACTTTTCACATCACCTGTCACATTGCTACCATTGGCACCTCCCCGGGTTGAGGTGGAAATGTCTGAAGATCCCGGGTCAGGCTCTTGGATGTTGTTGGTGTTGTTGGAGATGTGTGGGAGTTTTATGATAATCAGGTCCACAGTTTGGTGAGCTTCACCAGCAGGGTTAGAGGAGATACAGGTGAAGGAGCCAGTGTCTTTCACAGTACTGATGAGGATGTCCAGAGTCCCGTTGTTGTAGACCAAGGTTCTAGAGGAGTTAGACACCAACTTGCCTTCAGGGGAGATCCAATGAATGGCTGGTTCTGGGTCACCTCTTGCCTTACACCTTTAAGATAAAGAACAAGGGGAGTGGAATTTAGTAGAAACAAGACAGAATGGGGTCATGTGTACAGTAACAGCAGAGTACTCTTTGAAAATGTTTCAGGAATCCCCAAGTTTTCCCTTTGGGACTTGGTTAGAGGAGAAAAGAGTCTGAAAATTAGCTACTGTGTTTTTGGAGCACATTAATTTAATTTAGACTTTACATACAAACCTTTTACTAAAGTAGGCTTATCTGTATCTGTTATCTGTACATAGGAGGCACAATAAAGAAAAAGGAGACAATGATTACATAGCTGCCAAAAAGGCCACACTCATAAATATTAGTTTAAGAATAAAAAAATAAATAAAAATAATTAAATAAATCATACTTTTTGGAAATTTTTGTTAAATAAAATTTAAATAAACTACTTATTTGGAATGGGAAAACCAAATTAATCCATTCATAGCCAAGTTAAGTCATAACTAAATGTTAAAAACAATATTGTGATTTTTATTTTTATTTATTTTTTTACTTTGTTATTACATGTTTTTAACTGATTGATGACCTTTTCAAACCAGCTTCAACCAGCTGACCAAGAATTTATTTTTTGGCACTTTCACATTGGTTTAATTTTAGTCCTGAAGGTTGTTGCTTGTTAAAATTGATTCAGTTTTAAAAAACAAAAAGGAAATCATATATTTAAAATGTAAGAAGCTACAATGAAACCAAGCAAAGAAAATTTAGCTGTTTTGTGCTTAAAACCATGGTATGGGATTGTAGATATTAGATCAAAATCTAATATCAACATCTCATTATATAAGCCCAACTCTTTTTATGAATAGAAATAGATGCCAGAGGAATGACAAATGACACAGTGACCATCACTTATATGAACATACCTTATATAAAGAGCTGAAGACAAGATACAATAAAGGGAGGGGCTATAATAACTTTCCCATTTCTTTTCTTTCCCTCTTCCCCTCATTTTCATATTTCCATATTTGGAAACATAACATCTATTGAAATTGGAAGTGTGTGACCACTATATATGCAAATGGAGTAATCATCATCTCTCAGCCCTGTTGTTTTGATTTAGTTCTGTCCTTTTGAATTTTTTTTACACATCATTGAGACAAAGGGCTTTTCATTTTCCTGGATGTTTTGTTGTGTGTCTGTAGGAAAATTTGGAATTTGTGTTGAATAATGGCTTCAATCTGCAATTAAATTAGTGAAAATAATCAGACAAGTAATACCTGAGCGCCACTCTCTGTCCCTCAAGGACCCTCATCTCATGGGAGAATCTAGTGATGAGGGGAGGCTCACAGAGGAACTCCTCTTCAGGTATGGACCAGAAGTATCGACCGGTAAGGTGTGATGGAGTGGCACATGTCTCTAAGTCGTCCTCTCTGTTCAGCCTCCTCAGCCAGAGTAACTCACAGTTACAGTGGAGAGGGTTCCCACCAAATGACAGGGCAAAGGAAGAGGAGGTCAAGACCCCTGATGTAGCTAGAACCTAAGAGTTAGACAGAATTAATTAGTTTTTGACTTCACATAATCACTTCCTTCTGTCTTTGGTTTCTTAACTATTCTTTACATATACATACAAATGTGGTGGTAAAGTGAATAAAATTCATCATCTCATTACAGTCATCACAATGCAATAATCTGTTGGGGAGTCTTGGCTCTTGTACACTCCACAAACTGAAGGCACTCCCCATAGCAGGACATTACATCCTCCACACCTTAAAATCTAAAGACTTTTCAGGAATACAACAAAGATCGTCCAGAATTTGCTCCATAGTTCCTAGTCTGATCCTGGGAATCATCAGAAAAAGGGTCAATCCATGGAAACCCCACTCATCAGCTCACAAAACCTAAAGGATCGGTTGTTAACATCACCTTGTTATTAGCCAATAAAGCTCTGCCTCATAGAACACTTAGTCATATTATCACTTAACATAAACCTTTATTCATATTTTACTGCTGTAGAAAAAATATAGGAAAATGTTAAACATAAATTCAGCTGAATAACACACATAATGGTTTAAATGTATGTAGAAACTCATGAGGATACCTGTGCCCGCTGAAAAAGGGGGTCTGGAGGCAGCTTTTGAAGTTTATTAGAGGTGACATCCAATCGGTTGAGCTTCTGTAAAAGGGAAAAGGTTCCCTCTGGAATGAAATCCAGCATGTTGTGGTCTAAACTCAACGTGTGGAGGCTTGTCATTTTCTGCATGATTAAAAGAAAAAAAAATGGGTTGATGAGAAATGTGGAGAAATGAAACTAATACTTATTAAATTCCTAAACATTTCAAGAAGCAGATCTCCAGAGGGCCTCTCACTTGTTACTCATCTTACAATATGCATCTGGACTTCGATGAGTCCCAGTACTCCTAATATACATAAATGGCTCAAAAAGTTTTGATCCGTAAACATATTTTCTTTTTTTTTCTTTTCAAAGCCCTTTACTTATCAAGCCTGAAAGTGGCAGCAAGGGACATCTGACCTGGATAGCTTCCCACGGAATAGAGTCCAAGTTATTATAACTGAGGTCCAATTCCTCCAACGCCAGCAGGTCATTGAATGCACCCTGGTGGATCAGCACAAGCTGGTTGTTGTTCAGAATCAGGTGGTGAAGCTTTGACATCCCGCTAAAAGTGTCATTGCCTATCCTCGTCAGCCGGTTACTGTAAGATATTAAATAAAAATAAAGTCTGTAAAATGTTTCAAGAGGATAGCTTGCACGATCAATCTGCTGTTAGGTCATACCTGTTGAGGTGTAGTGCTCTGAGATTTTCAAGATCAGCAAAGGCATGAGGTGTGATGTAGGAGATGGTGTTTCGGGATAATGTTAGGTCCACCAGCCGTGTCATGTTAGCAAAATCTTTCCTTTTTACACTGTTGGCGCAAATAAATATAGTTATATTAGACAAGACGCAAACTAAAACACAAAGGAAACATTTCTTTTATCTTAAAGTACATCCTGAGTAAAATCACTTGGAGTTGTCTTGTACATAAAATGTGCCACACAAATAAACATGCTTTGCCTACTAAAATAGAGTATTTCTTTTCAAAATCTCTTGCATGCTGTTTGTCTTATAATAGCTTTAAAATGCCCAGCAAATTTTAAAGGAGGACAAGTGAATTTTTTTTTAAATATTTAAAGAAAATCTTCATGCTAAAACAGATTTCGCATATGGTACTCCTTTTATCCGTCTCAGCTCATTCAATATTAGTGAGCCTGCATAACTTCCTTCAAAGTATGGGATAAGGTTTGTGCCACTGGGAAGCGAATCTGAATTCTTTATATTTGAATTTGAATCATTCAATTTGA
>JBAFTA010000022.1:6363768-6376038 GCA_036919975.1 Melanotaenia parkinsoni
TCAAATTGAATGATTCAAATTCAAATATAAAGAATTCAGATTCGCTTCCTAGTGGCACAAACCTTATCCCATAAAAACCTCTCACACAGGAATGATCTATTTATTAGAGTATAACTTACTAACGCCACTCTGGACTAAGTGACCACTTATTTCCCAGAGCAATTCATCCTGTCAAATAAAGTGTGTGCCACTCTGAATGCATAGCAGTTTAGTGTGGTAGATATGATGCAAGTGCAGTATGAAGAAGGGTGACTTTCTTTTCAGCTGTCTTTGTGTCTTTATTTTATTTCAAAACATCAATTGCTAATTAAACTAAAGTAGGAGGGATGCTGTGGGTAATACAAATATTTAGTCATTATCAGGCATCGCTGCTTGTGGTTAATTAGAGACGAAGCAAGGTTGAGTTATTTAGTGGAAATCTTGATTGAGCTTTGAAGGACATGGGAAAACTAGGATTAAAAAATTCACACAAACATGCATACACTCATTACAAAATCCATATACAAATACAACACAGACGGGATGAGGAGTGGTTCTCTAACTGAACCTTAGCTGAACTTGTAGGATGAGAGTAACAATATGCGTGAAGTGTAAAACACATTTAAAAGTTGAACCTGCCTCTGGGTTTTCTAGTGTTAAAGGTTTAAGACTACCAAATTCTATCCAAGCTGAATCTGATGGTAAATAATTGTAGCTTTGTAGATTAGTTAACTGAAAAGAGCCACGTAAAATGTCCTATTTGTAATGATTCACTTTTTTTTAAATGCAGGCTTAAAGTGTTGAAATACATGAAAAAGTTTAGACAATCTAAATTAATACATCTAAATTATAACCAACCACTGAACCAAAAGCACTTTGAATAGGATTTCCACAGTTAAACAACCTCAGAAGAAATACTGAGACATTGCAGGGAACAAACCACCTGAGAACTAAAGAATGGCAGGTGTGTTGACAGGGAAATGATACCAAGGTTTGGTCTAAGTGTCCAAACGTGAGCTCCTGTTTACTTTAACTAAGCTCTATTCCTTGACTTTGTTGGAAAATGTCACAGGGTTAAGGAAAGGTGGTAGAAGTAATTTGGAAAGTCTTAGGAAAAGATGACTACACAGTAATGGCAGATGGACTACACTTTGAACAAGCTGCAAGTTTGCAGCAACCAAAATGACTAAAGTTCTACAAATATTCTACATAAAATATAAAGCAGTCTCATGATAAATGGAGAGTATATCTCATTTTTGTAATTTAATGTAAGATGACAAACATTACTTAACATCAAGATTTGTCATTAGAAAAGAAAAGTAAAATGCACAAAAATAAAACAGGCTGCTCACACTCCACCACTGCACTCATATTTATCCATGCAAATCACAGTTAGTAATACTGGATAAACATAAGTGAGCATCGCCTTGAAAGTTACGGTCGCAAGGCATTATGAGAAGGGATTATCTCCTTTATTTCATAAAGGATGATCTGGTGTATCCTGTGCTAAGGAGATGATAAAGGAATTCTTGGAAAGCCTTTCATTAATCTCTTGAGAATTCAATGAGGTCTTTTCATGGCTGTGGCTCACATACGTCCTGGTCATTTTACTCAGGTAAGAAGGCTCCTAAACAAAATAGACTATTCAAACGAACTCATGACTTGTGTGAAGGCAGGAAGCAAAACTGGCAGATTCTACTAAACAACAGGAAATGAAGCTGAATAAAGAGCAAACATGAACACATCATCTGCATCAGATCTGTCTGGAATTTCTTTGAACCTTTTGGTGAATTAACTTTCCCCACTTAGAAATAATCAAGCAGGGAAGATCTCAGCTGGCAGGGAGGACGCTGCTCACCTGTCAAACGCTAACGTCTTACATGACTAACAATAGATAATAAAACAGCTATTTTCTTTATTTGCTCAAAGCAGCAGCAGATCAAGAAATATTTTGATGTGGGGTTTAAATTTTAGGAAATAAGTAACAGAGTATTACAACCAAAGTGGTCTGTTAATGTAAAGAGCAGTCTCGGCAAAAGATAAAAAATTTCAATCACAATTAATTACAGTATTTTCAGTCATTAATTGTATTGTTATATACAAAATTAATGCAAAATGTCAGCACGGCTCACCCCAAATGCTGATGCATGATGCCGGGCATCCCAAGCCTCCTCTTTTTACTTGTGGTTTGTCATAAAACGGCAATAAAAATTTGTCTGTGTCAGTGTTTGACTCCCAGCATCATTAAACGTAAAGCAAAGGTTAGAGAAGCAAACAGTTTGTAATGTTGCTGTTCAGCCACTAAATAGAAAAACATAGGAAGATACACAAAGCTGCATCTGAAGTTTATCCAGGTAAAGGTCAGTGTACAGTGATGCTTCTTAGAATTTGGTTGTCCAAACTTGGGGGTGGTATGTTTAGACAATCAACCTCCCCACCCAACAACCCATCCACGACCAAGACAACCCTTCCACAGACCAATACACACACCCTTAAAGGCATCATATTTGAAAGCTTTTTCATATTTTGCTCATTTCTCAGCTGCTGTCAGAACGGTGATGGTATCATGAAGCTCTGCTGCAAACAGATACAACTACCACATGCTCAAATAATAATAAATATCCCCCCTTTAATGTGATTAAGAGGCCATTCACCTTTTTCTAGTCTTGTGTCTTTATAAACCTCTTTCATTTCTTTGTGTAATTACTGATCTGAAATCTGCTGCCATGTCAGAGGTCGAAATATTCCTGTGTTTTACCTTCCCATCCAGTGTGAGTGAAAGTGCAGCACAAAGACAGAGCAGCAGCTAAACAGAGCAGCAAATGACTCATGTGTACTGCTACTACACACACCCACAGAGAGCTTGTGACCCTTGTGACATGAAAGCAGATATCGGCTCATTAATTACACTGAGAAATGACTGTAATGAGAGCGAATGAGTAAGAGAGAAAGAGAAATGGAAAAGTAATGATGGAGAGTTATCGGAAAGGGAGGGAAAAAAAGAGAGATCAGAGAGCAAGCTAATTAAAATGAGTGCTGAGGTGTGAAAGGAAAGTCGGGGAGGGGGATGAATTTAATTCAGAAAGAGGAGATGGGGAGATGAAAAACTCCTGTCACACAAATCATAAACAAAATCCAGGATACAGGAAGGATGATGTTTTATATCACACACATACAACCCAATCAGAGTTGAGCTCAGTTTTACTCAAACTCTTCTTCACACTCGAGTGACTGACGTGGTGTTGTCTGAGGTGACATGTAGCACCGCTGGGATCAAATGGAATGGCGAATTAACCAAAGGGATTATGGTTAAGGAAGACAAATTAAGCTCTTTTTGTAGCCATGTGTAAAATGCGATTCTGTTTCACACATGTGTGCAGCCTGCTTTATCCGCCTCTTTGAAAGCTGTCCACCGAGCCCCCCACACCCCCGAGGGTCTCCCATAAAGCCCGTTCACCCCTGGCATGCTCACTGATGAACAACTGGCTTCCACAGACAACTCAAATGGATTCTCCACATGCTCCATGCACCGAAACTGAACTCAGGCTGCATATAGATATCATGAGTATAACCAGTTTTCACACATGCAAACTCTTTCGAAGCTGCTAAGAGGCCATGATAAAAAAAATGTTTGATTGTTATATTTGTTTGTTTTCCTGCTCCCGACCAGTTGCCAGTGACACATTTGTGGTCATGTATATGCTTTTTATGGTGAGCTGTGTAAATTCACTGGCCACTTTATTATGTCGACCTCTTCAATTGTTAACACAAATATCTATTCAGCCAATAACGTGGCAGCAACTCCTCGAGATGACTTGCTGGATATGAAACTGAACATTAGAATGAGGTAGAAAGTGTATTTAAATGACCTTAAACGTGGTGTGGTTATTGGTCCGAGTATTTCATAAACTGCTGATGTACTGAGGTTTAGTGAACAACCGTCTCTATGATTTACAGAAAATGATCTGAAAAAGAAAAAAAAGATATCTTGTGAGTGACGCTTTCTGGTAAAAATGCTTTGTTAATGTAAAAGATTAGGGGGAAATGGGCAGGCTGGTTAGAGATAATCGAAAGGGAACAGCCAGTGGTGTCATGCAGAACACAAACTCTGAACATACAACACAAAAATGAACAATATAAGAGAAACATTTTCTTATCTGAGGATTTTTGAGTGCAGAGTGTCAGACTCTTGAAAAACATGGAAGCATGAGTGTATCCTGCCTTGTGTCAACAGTTTAGGCTGGAGGTGTATAGTGTGTGGGATAGATTTTTTGACATGCTATGGGCCCATTAATACCAGTTTAAATGTATTGTTGCAGACCATGTCCATCCCTTTGCAACAACACTGTAGCATCTTGATGGCTACATATAGCAGGATGATGCACCATGTCACAAAGCTCTAATCATCTCAAACTGGTTTCTTGAACACGCGTTCACTGTACTTCAAAGGTCTCCACAGTCACCAGATCTCAATCAAAAAGGAGCATCTTTGAAATTCACATCATGGATGCACAGCCGACAAATCTGCAGCAACGGTGTGATGCTATCATGTCAATATGCAGAAAAATATCTGATGAATGTTTCAAACATCCTGTTGAATCTATGCCATGAAGAATGAAGGTAGTTCTGAATTTAAAAGGAGGTCCAACACAACACTAATAAAATGTAGCTAAAGAGTTTATTTAGATTCTGAAGAGAAAGAAAATAACAAACATCTTTATTTTATTCTTTGCCAAACCCTTATTTTCACCCATAGCTGTGGTTTCTCTGCTAAATCAAAGCCAGTGTGTGCTGTTGCTTGTTCCTCTGCTTAGCTGCGGGTTTAAGGTCCATCATATGTGTTTTCTAATAAACCACATTATCTCTTCAAATCCGCTGCTGTGGTTAAAATCACCGTTAATCTTAATCCAGATGCAGCTTTCACTTTGCCCCAAATTCATTACAAATAATTAACATTTGGACATACACTCTTTAAGACTGTTATTCATTATTAATCCTGTAATCAGCTGTAATGAAAACCCAGTAATTTTTTTTTTTCTTGGTTGTGGCAGTCACATTTATCTGCTATTGACTGTTCAAAGTATTCTAATATAAATTCAGAAGCTATCTTTTTAGGAGTAAGACATTTAATGTTAAGTTAAATTTTTCATCAGGTAAAAATTTGTAGAAGGTGCAACATTTTTTTTCTCTTAGGAATAGCTGAGATGAAAAAGTATGCACTATTAATTTTCACAATTAAAGTTATAAAATGACATTTTCTTTCGGTATTACTTTTTGACTGACTGTCAAAACAGGTCATCGTCACTCATCTTCACCACAGGAAGTAGTATTACTTTAAAGTACCATCCAGTGGTTTTCTAGGGTTCTTTACTGAGGAGTGTCAGGTGGCGCACTATGACACTTGTTTTGTTAAAGTAGGTTAGTTGTGTCAGTATTCCAAAAAACACTTCATACACTGAAGTGTTTTACTGTATTCTTAGGGAGCTGAGCTCTTAGAAAAGGGAACGCCATAGTTTATAGCAATATATTACAGATTAAACAGCACAAAATTCCACACAGGGGCAGATTCTCATGGGATTTTTCCACTGTTACTCTCAAACCATGTCTTTAATATTCGGCTGTAGTGATACAATGAAGTTTTGTGGAGTATGGAAGCCAAAGATCTGTACATTTTCTAGCAGCACACAAAATAAAGAAACAAAATGGAAAGCAAACAAGTGTTCACCTCTCACATGTTTGCAGAATGTAAATATAATAAAAAAAAAAATATAAATGTCATCAATGGACCAGTAAGACTTAACTCCATCCATCTGCAGTGGTGATGAACATCTGCTGCTGTTTGTCAAATCACGTATCCAGACACATGAAATTCCTGTTAACAGTTAGAAAGTGACCATGCTCTATACGAAGACAGGGGAATATATAACTTCCAATCCATGTTACCATGCTGAGATCTGTGTACTGCTGACCATTCTGATAAAAGTCCACAATGACTAGAACTCAAAGTTTTTAAAACCAGATAAAAAAAAGTTTGTGTTGCAAATTTTCTTTCCTTTTTTATATAGATGAGACATTCAGTTTGGCTGTAAGTGCATGAGCGTACACAGATGGATGAGATCAGATTGAACTTAACCTTAGCTGCCGGTCATAGAGCACTCTCTGAGCTGCCTGGATAAATATTCCATCTATTTTACAGTTAATCATGGTCACATCTGCATAGTTTTTCTACCATTTTCAGTTGTTGATGCAATATGGGATTCATATTATTATGGGTGTATCAATGTACACGATCGCATTCTGTATTTATTTTATTTTTTACAGCATCTCATAATTGGTAACAGGACCGAACAGATCCTGACATGAAACAGCAACTTCTACTTTAACTTTCAATGATGGAGGTTATACTCATTAATAATATATGCAGTCTGCAATGTCACATCAAAATCAAAGCTGCTTTAAATTGGGTTTTTGGTTGTGCAAAAGCATGTGGGATACTATTAAACACAACATAAAGGAACAACTACATAACAATAAATGTATTGTTGCATTGCCTTGTTTTTTTCACTCATTAATACACCTCAGGGAGGCGATGCCCTTGAAACAGAGGATACATTAAGCGAGGATTTCAGGCAATCGAGCAAAAAACAAAAGCAATGTGGGCGTGAATTTGCAGTGTTCTGTTTGCACACAGATTTTAAATCAAAGCACAGAATAGATCAGAGCTTACTGTTAGAAAACCTTTCAGCTTCTTCTTATTTTTTTTCTCAAGTGAATTAATAGTTTAGTTCATCTTCTGTGCCTCTGAGCACTATTGGCTGTTTGTTCCAGCATTTAATGCACAACAAAAAGGCACCAGTGCTCAGGCTACTTAAACTAACCTCCTGCCTTCTTCCACTCTGTTTCTTTCTGTGCTTGCTACAGTAAACCTATGCTTCAGCTAATGGCTTTATCCACTTGAACAACAGGGGTCATCAGCTGCCTAAATACATCAGAATTACTCTTTATTCAATTAGTGCACTTTCGAACTGCAACACACACCCAAAGCTGATAACCACAGACTCCCAGCTCTCATTGGCATGGATGTATGCTTTTAAAATAGAGGCCTAATGTACTCTTTGTGGATATACGCACAATAAAACAAATTCATGATAACATTCATATTTGCAAATCATAATTCCTTTTCATTCAAACAAAGTAAACCACCACTCTTGAACTGTAACCAAACTTTACTAATTGCATGAAATGCTCATGATTGCTTCAGAAGACATAGCTAAATCCATTTCCTTGCATCCCAATCACCACTTCATAACAGAATTGGATTTCATGGTTGAAATCAAACCAATCAAAGGCAGATATGGCCAGCCAGATGATTTATATGAGTACATATGCTGTCGGGAATGTGAGATGATTACTCTCAAGGTCAGTGTGATAAGACTAAGAGAAAACATGCATGTGCCTGAAGGCTACAGGGTAATAAAAATATATGTTTAATGCCAACACACTAAATATACAGTGGAGACATATGTACACCACTTGAGTATTGATTTTAGATCGGGTTGTAAATGCACTCATAGGCATAATGTGCATGACTGGAAAGAAAAGCAAAGCAGTGGTAGAAAAAAAGAAGAGAAAGTGGCAGGATGATGTGTAACACGAGATGTTGGTAGTGTGGTAGTTTAAGTGCCTGATTCATGATGATGCTGTGCAATGTGTGGTCTACAAAACTATTTCTGCAACATTACATCAGAGCACGATTTTTCAAAACACACTGGAGTGCATCCATCAATGGCTATCAGATTTTATCATGTTCACAAGACAATTTCTGCGTCGTAACATTACTGGCACTTTCCCTTGTCTATATGAATGCTTTCATCAGAGATGCTGAAAGTTTTGGTGCAAAGTGCCTTAAAAGCTCACTGTCTCTAACACCAGTGATTGAATCTTTAGGTAAAATTTTTAAGTTGCTATTTATTAAGCAAGTAATTGCTTATATTGTCCTGACAGAAGATTATATTTCTAAAAAAAACAACTGTTTCCTTCACATGAGTTAGATTTGTTTGATCAGCATCACTATCCAGAGAATAAAAGCTCAGTTATGATCCATGCAAATCACATCCTTAGATCCTTATGGCATCAACCAGCCTCTGAGTTTTTAAGCTACTTTTGTTTGAATTATTCAAACATTGCAACAATGTTTGGAACAAATATTTGTATCCCAGAGGATGACTCCTTTGCACACATCTTAATTTAAATTAAACTATGTGCATGTTAACATTTTTTTCATTTATAGTATGAAAACATTTTACTGATTGCTGTGAAATTTCGTGTAAACGTATTCTTGTTCCCTAGTGTCTCATGTTGATACTGAAAAAAATTCTACATGAGCTTTTTGCAACTTTTGCATTTCACCAGCAAAACTAATGAGAAAACTGCAATCATTGGCTGTACTTTCTGGTTGATGAGCAGGTTTTTTGCAAGCCCTGTTAGCACTACCTACTTAGTAGCCTTTGAGCCCTGTTTTCACTTTATTGCTGCCTTGAATTTCTTTTTGATTGAAATCAGGATAAAAGTAATTCCACCAGAAACAGTTTGCCAGTGATTTTCTGATGACATGCTGCAAGTCCTGAAATGGAGTTAATCTTTTCCTTTAAAAAAATAAAGAAATTACTAAAGTCACTTACTGATTAACAAAGTCGTGCATATATTTTCCGTGAAATTGTTCCACACAGAAACTATTGAGTCTTTTGGACCAATGCATGTTACTGCAACCCCTAATTTTCCAGCTTTGGGATCAATAACAGTATCTATCTGTGCATTGTATTGCTTTGTATTGTATTTTTAATGCATGACTCCCTAGCAATAACTGTTTTTGTGGCAGCTACAGCAGCTCCTGGGCAGATGATTGACCCTCTGCAAATTTCTTCTTCGATCTTCAGATTCTTGTGTCTGTTGTCTAAACTATTAATATTATTTTTCTTTGTATTAATATATTAATACAAAGCAAGGTTTTAATTTTTTATTCATTTTAGTTTACAATTATGTCAGAATGACAAAGACTTAAACTTGCCTTGGTTTGTTATATATCAAAGGGAACAGTGACTTTATTAAAAAATGGTATATAATTTCTGGTAGTTAAAAATAAAGAATTGTTTTGCTTCTTATGCTGTTTATTCTGTACTTTGTACTGATTGTGTGCTTGTTGAAAGAGTGGGTGGGAACAATCTGAATGCACAATTATGTACTCAATAAGCAAGCTCAGAGGGGATATTTAGCTAAATCAGCATTAATATTTAATAATTAAAGGACTGCGTAGTTCTCCAGTGACATTAAGTAAAAGAAGAATTCATTAAATGTAATTTGAAACTTAAAAACTATTGTAAAAGGAAATGTATTGACTGATGAGGATGGGGAAGAAAAAAAAAAACTACACTGAAAGACTAAGGAAAAGATACAATAAGGGTTTACTTCTATAATGAGCTCTCTAGGGTAGAAAAAAAGTATTATTAAGAATTGGGAAGGGCAAATGAATATTTTAAGTAGTCTAAAATTGGGTCAGACTCTGAGATTTGCTGATGTGAGGGACAAAGACTGAACTGAAGTGTGATATTGGTAATTTCAAAACTAAAAAAAGACGGAATTCAGGATCAGACAATGTCAGTGTCGAAAGTCTCCACAAATTGTTAAAGAAACTTTCATAGTATTGGATGGTATTCCAAAGGTTTTTAATGATCTACATTTAAGGCATAGGAAAAGGGATAATATGTACATTACTGTGAAGCAGCCTCTCTTTGATGTGCAGAGAAAAAATAAAGGAAACTATTAACCTTTCTTTCTTTCTAAAAAGAGACATATCACTAATAAAATCTGCCAAATTTCTGTAGTTTGAAACAATATTACATAAGTTCCCAATGTTAAAATGCTGTGCTTCTGGCTTGGCATGTGACAGCTGCATTTAGCTTTACACTGTGTCGTGCATCAGCAACTGGATTTCAGCAAACCAGAGAGTCTACATCAGGCTGACTTTTACTGAGAGACCTCAGAAGACACCAAATGGATTGAGAGAAAAAAACACAAAGAAAAGAAAATCTCCCAAAGAACATGTAATAGGTATGTTCATCCACATGTCCAAACGTGCTAATCCCCCAGCCAGTGTTGGGCAATAATCCTTTCAAAATAACTAGTTAGACTGTCATTAAAAAGTAAATACTTACATTATTTTCAATGAAAAATAACTCACTTTGAGTACTTCTTTAAACTTTAAAACAAAAAAAAACACTCTCAAATCATGACAAAATAGAAAATATGAGCTCATTGTACCCACATCAGTAATTTCCTCAGCATATAAAGTCAGGTAGCAACAATGTGTAAATATACATTGTGCTCTGTGTTTTAGTGTGTACAAGCTGAATGGAAGTGTTCTCATAACTCCAAACAATTATTTATTCTTGGTAAACTGTAGTATACCTGGGCAGTTTCATCCATGAAGCAACCTCCTTTTTTCCCTCTGATTTTTCCACTATTCCCATTTATATATTTCTCTATGACTGGTTAATTTAGAAAAAGGTTGCAAGTTGGTGCATCAAATAAGATAAAAAAATTGCATTAATTATGGATAAACACAGTTAAGAAAGATTGTAAATATTTCTTTTTCAACTAATCTTGCAGGTAAAACCATAGCCACCAGGCACATTAACAATATTTTAGACCTATAAAGTGGTATTATAGGCTAGTATTGAAACAAATGGAGTATTTATTAAGGAGTAAGCCAAATAAAATGCAATAAAGCTGTTTACTTTTCACAAGTACAATGCATTGATGGACTGCCCAGTATAGTCACACACAATAATTAATTGATTCACTTGCTCTTAGTTTTCTTCTTCACTCCAGCACTGTTGATCTGCTTTTTGAATTCATAATTAATAAGTTGTTTGTGTTTGTATACACTGTTGTGTTTCCCTGGAAATGTCTCTGTTATGCCATTAAAGTACATTTGATCTGAATGGATGAAGAAAGCGAGCATGTGAGTGAGGAATGGAAAACAGTGGGAGGATGACAAACTGTTTCCATCATTGTCCTTGAGGCAAGAAGGGGTTGCTTATATAAGAAAACACACACACATTAAAGAACACACATGCATCTACACACATAAAAAAAACTTTATTTTTGGTTTATATGCAGATTAGTAAATAGGATTGGCCTATGGTGCAAAGGATTGTGGGAGGGCATGGCAAAGATATCATGACATTAGCTAGTAATGACACATTGTCTGCATGAGTGTGTCTGTGTGCCTTTTGAAAAAACCCCTGTAAAAACACAAGGGGAATGAGGAATCTTGAAACCATCTTCTTCATCTTTGCATCAGATAAATCTTATTTACCATCCTTCCCACTGGTGGTTTTGACAGCAGAGAGAGTGTGTGTCTGGATGTGTGTGTGTGTGTGTGTGTGAGAGAGCGAGAAAGAGAGAGAGGGAGAGAGTAAGGCTGAAACTGCAGACAAAATATCAGAGAAGCAAACATGCTTTGTTTTCTAAACAAGACTAAATAAGATAGACAAAATATATCTGTGAAACAGAAGAGTGCAAACCTTATTGCAGATATGTTCTGCATCGAGAGCAGCTTCTTCTTCCAAAGTAAACTCGCTCCAGTGTTGAGCACAAACAATTCAAAAGAGCACATTCATTCAGAACAGTCTTTCTTTCTGTGAACGTTCAGCTAAACAAAACATACAGTACTTGTAAATAAAGAACTTGAACATAAACTCATACAGATTACAACAGGTCCCGCAACTGTCACTGCCTACATTTTCCTACTTCACACTACATTACCCACAATGCATTGTGCAATGTAGCATCGCAGACGTCATGTCTAGTTATGATTATTTATGGCGATGTTACATACTGAAAATGAAACCTAACATTTCTGTGCAAATTATGTCAGAACATGAGCTTTGTTGTCTTCTGATTTGAAAAGACAGTGGAGTTGAACAACCCATCCAATGTGAGAAGATACCTATTTCTAATATTTCCACACTTGTAAGGAAGTGATATGCTGAAAACAGCTGTTTGACAAAATATGATCTTCTGTTACACTGAAAAAAATGTTATTCAGACAAATAAAACTAAAATCCCAAACAATTTTTGTCCTTTGTCTACACATCTGTTCCACATGCATATCTATTAGAATTTAAGGTCTATTATCTATAGGAGGACGTCAGTCGCAGGTAAGTGACGTCATGAGGTAAGTGACACTGGTGAGTGAGAGACGGCAGACTGAGACAAGGCGCTAAATAA
>JBAFTA010000022.1:6411356-6424662 GCA_036919975.1 Melanotaenia parkinsoni
ACACACACACACACACACACACACACACACACACACACACACACACACACACACACACACACACACACATATATATAGTGTTTGCTTGTGTGTGTGCTGTCCATAATTATGTATTTCTCTACAAATGTCAGTGGACTTCAAAGGACATCAGACAAGTACACAGATACACAGATACACACTGCATATTCCATTATTTTCAGAAACAGGCCAGAATCTATTCTCTAGTGATGCACTTTGTGGTGTGTTTGAGTGTATGTGTGTGCTTTTGTATTTGCAATGTAAGTCTATATTCCTGCCAAGTTTTTATGTATAAGCAGAGGGCAAAGGTAGATTTTTGTGATTTCTTAAAGCTGCAGTATTACCAGACACCCTACATGGCCCCTGGTTACAGATACTGGTAGTGCAAACCAAAAGTTCACGTAAGTTTTTATCAAAATCAAACATGAAGACTCGACTGGACTAGACTTAGACACATTTCTTTCAGCTTGCACATTTTATCAGAAAGTAGCACGCACTCTGTACCGAGATGGTTCACATTTGGCAGTTGGTATGCAATGATGACAGTGCAGTCGCTAGGCAACCGCTTCCATCTCGTGAGGGTGGTGTGAATTCCTGTCGTCCTGTACCAAAATAGAAATGGACATAAAGGGAAAAAGCAGATTAAAAAAAAAAGGCTAAAATTATTTGAGCTTGTGTGTGGAGGGAAATGTAGAACCATACTCTTTAAATGTGCAAACATTCATGAAAACTGTGATCATTTACTGACAAGTGACCAATGAAAGTGTTGATGAAGGATGGAGGAATGTGTCAAAGTGGTGAGTGGGCTGTCATCTGACAGCTCAAGTACTTAGAAACAAGCTTCTCACTTATAAAAGGCTTGTAAACTTAATCCACTGGCCAACTATGATACACACACTGAAATAGATTTTGCTTGCAGGACTCTTTCTTTCAGTTTGTTATGGCCTTCAAAAGTACTTTGGACTATGTACATTAACAACTATAATATTTTTTTTATGTTAGATAAGGACTTAAGCAATTTGAATAAAGGATTTAAAGATATGATTTTTAGTAAATAACAGTGTTGTGATATTATGCTTTCACTGTGTTTTTGCATGAAAAGCTCTAATTCTTGTTTCCTGTGTGATTATATATATGATCTACTCAAAAGTAAATGTTTAGAAGCCTATTGGAAATTCTACTGGTGCCTCAAGCAGCTGCCTTAGGAAATAAGGAAGTGTTTCAAGAATATTGTCCCTTTAACAGAATTACGTCTAATAATTTGATTGGAGAAGGGACATGTCATTGACTGCAGACACAACCACACCATGCCATTCTACCCCACGTTCTCCATGTTTCACTAAGGAGGTGAAATGGTTTGGGTTATCAGTTTGTTTTCTGAAAAGTTTTTACTCTTTGATGTGAATTGATACACCCTGTGTTACAGTACATGTGACCTTTGTATATGAAATATAAATATTTCATGACCCAACCTGCCAGAAACTTTCAACCATAGAAAGAACCTTTTTTTCTTTAAGTTTCAGCAGAGTTGACCAGTAAGAGCAGACTGAGATTTTTAAGAAGCTGTAGTCTCCTTTACCTCTTTTTAACAGAAAATCTCTTACTATCCACTTTCAAATGTGCACTATGCCAACCATGTCATGCCGAGTTCATTTGATTAACTTTAAGTAAAGTTTTAAATCTGTACTACTGAATTTCAGCCGCAAAGTTGATGTGGAATATTTGCCACTGTTGCTTTCTCTATTTTTTTAAAGGTCCCATAACATTCTAAATTCACTTTCTAACGGTTTTCTAACAGTCATATGTGTCCTCGTAGCCTGTGTATGAGGCCCAAAAATACTATCACCTTTTCACATGCTTGCTCCACTTATTAGCGAATGTGCACTCAAATGGGTAAGTCTGCAATCTTTCCCTTTGTGACTTCACAAAAGTAAATAACCACTTTGTAATGGATACTGTCATTGAAATAATAATGCTGTTGGCCCTCACACACCTCTATGACATAAAATATATAAAAATATATAATATGGGACCTTTAACATGTTTCCTGACCTCTTGGGTTTCTTTAATAAATCAGCCATACTGCATGTTCAAAACAGCGAGTATATTGATATCTGTTTGCTGTCGAGTGATGTTGGTGCCTTAAAGGAATACACAGTGGTCACATGATGCTTCAGGCTAGAAAAAAAATGCTGTTTTAGTGTGGTTTCTCAGCCTCAGGATCCTGCAGGGTGACAGCTCAATGTGTATAATGAATTTCAGTGTGCCACCAAAACCAGTCAAGAGCAGATTTTTAATCTTGCAAACTTATGCAGTGTTGCTTTAGCAACTATTTTGAAAGACACTGTAACTCTTAAACATGCTTTCAAGTTATTTTATGCATGCTTCAAGTTGTGTCAGTTAATCAGTTAATGGCACCAAGTTGAAAGGTTATTGTAGAATTATGTAAAAAGGGGCTGAAAATCTTGAGATGTTTCATTCTGTGTTTCATCCTATTAAATTTGTTTAAATTTAATCCATTTAGTTAAACTTTATTAACCTCACTTTATATGAATCTTTTTACTTCACTTACAAAAATGCCAGTTTTACCATTAAAACATTACTTTGACTCATCCTCAACTTTGTATAGTCCAGATTCAACAGTTTACAGGAAACACACAATGTTTAATGCTCTTACAAGTATTTGTACATTTGTTTGTATATTGGTTATGGAAGTGATCACCTCATTCATTTTAATATACAAACCATATCCTGTTGTGTACATTGCTATTTATATTTGGAATATGTGTCATAATTGCTTGAGATTTGCTAAACTGAGTCACAATAACATTCAAAGAAAATCAGAAAATCTACCCTTTTTTATATAGATTAATAACACATGCCTTTAAAGTAGGAAAACCTCGAATGCCCAGCCTTTAGTAGTAGTAGTTTGATACACTGTTAATTCAACTTTTACTTGAATGAAAGAGAAACTATGTTTTTTTATCCCACAGCAACAACATCTGCACCCAAATGAAAACTATTTCTGTTCATAATGTGTTTTTAATTGCTGATGCGATGCAACAGCTGAGACGTCTATTTCTCACTTATTGACTCATTTCTTCCTTTTTAACTGGACTTTATAAATCAGAAGCAGCCAACCAGATCCCTGTTAGTGGGCATTCCTTTGAAAAATGTATTTCTACATCCAGTCCATTTGAGAAAAACTTAACTACATCAGCAGACATCTATTTTAACACTCACAAGACTCATTAGCAGTTAAAGTGCTTCTGACTGCTTTTCCACACGTATTTGCATCATGCCTAATAAACCAGCACATCAGTACTCTGCAGAGAAAGAAGAAACCACCACAAAATTTGCTCATTTAGTCATAACCCTCTTAGCACAACTGGTCTGGGATTTGTGAACATTTGTATAATGACAGTATCACTTTGTTTATGCAAACTCAAGAAGCAGCTTGTGGAAGCTGTGTTTTGAGGTGAAATATCCTCATTTGTTTTAATTCTCATATAATGTGAAACCCGTGGCCGGTTAAGCCTGAGTGGGCAGCTTCGGATCTCATTAACATCCATATGTAAGTCATACGATTAGTTATGCTGCGTTTACAACAGTGAGAAAACAAAGCAGCTGAATGTGAGTTCTGAGTCAGTGCACCTCTATAAAAGTGTCTGAAGTGAACAGAATGAAACAAATTACCATGAATATGAATGACCACTTAAATTAATGTGTATTTTATTCATAATCATGTTAGTTTCTTATAAAAAGGTGTACACAGCAGATAAGTAAAGACCCTTTCTGCCTTGTGTCTTGAGGTTCATAGGGTAATGAACATACTTACTGTACTGAACCCAGAGGACCTAAAGAAACTGAATCAGCAGTGATAGTGTCATGCCTTGCAGCATGAGCTGCATACAGCATAATACATAATTTACAAATATATAAAATACATGACTGTTCGTTAGTATATAAATTGAATGCGTGGATTCCATGAAATATAAATTAGATGCAATCCGTAAGCAATCATCTTGTTATGTATTGGCTTGTATGAACACAGTTATTGCAAATTGGACTAAAGTGAATTTATTTCTAGTGGATCAAAGTGACAGTGTCTGATTGTGTCTGTAAACTGCCTTGAGATGACTTTGTTGTTAATTGGGGCTTTACAAATAAAGCTGAAATTATTAAAATCAATTAAATAAATGGCGCTTTTTAAAATTCTATTCATGCAAATGTACAGCACCTGTCACAATTTGGACACAATTACTTAATAAATCTAATGGGAGAGTGTGTCCAAGATTTTTACTGGTACCTTATAATGAATGCCAAGTGGATGCAGCGGCAGTATTATGTGTCTATATATCTGTGATTTTGATCCATATAAGGACATATTAAAAGAAAAAAATAAAACTAGTAAATTTGAATTTTGATACAAAAGCCCTCCACGAAAGAGAAATACCCATGAAAACTGCCACCATTAACTGATCAAAGTAGTCAATGTACAGACCAAAAGAAGTAGGGAAACGATGCATGCGTTTATCATAATAATCTAACAGGTCAGTTTTTGATGTATAGTTAACACAAATAACAGAGATTACCTTTAGGTCATGGCCCAGGTTAAAAAAATAAATCAAATCAAAGTGCTCATTACAGGTTTTTTTTTTTTTAGTTTTGTTTTGAGCATATATTAAAAATTGGATAACAGTTAATGTCCTCATTTTTTATTTTGGTTTAGAAAAAAATGGAAATAATGTAATGTTTTTTTGTTTTGTTTAGTTTTATAGCATTGTTATCAAACTGGCATTGGGTAAAGATAGCCTATACATTGGGCACATATCAAAGGCATTTGTATTTCTAGCATCATAAGGAAGACAACTAATAACACCACAGAGCCCCCTCTTTGTGTGCTCTATTTTCTTACATACATCATTGTTATTGCTGTGGAATGAATGTGTCATTTGTAATAGAAGGTCTTAGTTATTCTGAGATTATTTAAAACAAGTAATGTTACTTCTGTCTGATGTTGCCAATACTATCCTCAAGAGATGCTGATTTGGATTTACAGTTCTCTCCAACTGCATGCCACTGACTGTTAAAACTGTTCAGGCATTATATGGGGGTGCCGGTGTCACATAATTTCAGTAAACATAAAAGTCCAACATTCACATTGGTATGTGCCAGCTTTCATGTTTACAATCCATAGCAAGGAGGGGCTTCTGGAAACTGTGCCATGTTTTGCCCAGTCCTCAGCTTTATTATGTTCTCCTGTGAATTATTTGTAAAAATTTTATCCATAGAAATGTAGCTATGATTTGGATTAAACAGTACTGGGATTTATACTTCAGGCTTTTCTGTCTTTCTTTTGGAAATCAACCAAGACAAAACTAGTAGTTGTTTGGGTAAAGCAGAGCTGGGCTGTCCGCCAGACAGTGATGTAATTACATTGTTAACAGTCAGAAACTGTAAGCTACAGTATACCCAGGTTGCAGCCTCTACCTTTCTCACTTTCAGAGATGACATTACACATGCTTTACCTCTTGTTTTCGCAGACCTGCTGTGTCATCAATGTGGATAGAGGAGGTTTGCAAGGATGGCCGAACTCTGTTTAACAGGTATTTGACTTTTGAATTACTGTCCTACCCTTTTTTACACCTTCTTATTTTACTGACATAGAATAGCCTGAACCCTTTGTTATTGTCATCAGCTTATCTTCTATGTCTTTTTCATCCAACAAATTATTTCCCTTCCTACCCATTTATTAAGAGCAGTTCCTACCTTTCAAACTGATGAAAGTCCCCATAAGTAATGTAATTATCATATTATCCCAAATGCTGTTGTAAAATCATCATTATACAAGGAATGCATTCACATACTGATGTAAATAATTGAGTGTGGGTAGGCCACAAGTATATGTTTTTGTTCTCTCTCTGATTTTAATTGTGACAGTTGTGTAAGAAACCCATGCCTTGCATCTCTAACTTCTTCTGGCGGTTTTAAGGGTTGTCCTTCACCTGAAGACATATCCCTCCAGCTGGTTTTAAGTTTTCCCTGGGGTGTCCATCCAGCTGAAATAGCATGGAATACATAGCATGTATTCCATGCTATAGCATCCATAGCATAGCATGGAATACATACATAGGATAGCATGGAAAACATACAAAGGTAGGTGATCGGGAGCCATCAGATGCCACCTAAGCTAGGTTCTTTTAACCTGGAGGAAAGGTTGAGGATGCTTGAGCTCCTCATCTTATATGTAAGGCTATGCCTAGCAATGCTTTGAAGAAAATTAATTTTAGCCTCTTTTATCCCTCACTCTTTCCATTTCTACCCAAATCTTGTGACCATGGGCTAAGGTTGGAAAGGAGACTGACTAATAAATTATAAGCTTTGTCTTTTGGCTCAGCTTTGTATAGCGACAGGCCGGTGTAGCGCCCTCATTACTGCTATTGAAGCCCTGATCCATCTGTCCATCTCTCACTCCAACTTCCAATCACTTGAGAACAAGATCTGAAGATGCATAAAGTCCTCCGCTTCAGAACCATGATGGAGCTCAGTGGATATGATCTGGGCATGCCAATGCCTGTTGTCATAGCCTGAAAATGCTTAGCTGGACCCAAGTACTCAAATCCTGTAATTTTGTTTATTATGTTGTAGAGTTAATGTTAAAATTATAACACATAAGTGTATATATTGGGTTTAGTTATGTGGGATAGCTTTGCAACTTTAGTGTTTTAGTGGGTGTTGCATGTGCACAGAAACAACTACATTTAACTAAAATCTTAAACTCATGCTTAAGTTCAATTGCAATATCATAAAATCTAAATATTCTTAAAATTGAATATTTGCCATTTGTATTCTGTCATAACTCCAAAATGGATCTTTTGTAACCTTCCCATACTATATTTTTATAATATTTCACCAGTCACTTGACTAACTGGCTGCCTGTCTCTTGTGTTTGACTGGATTGCATGAAAGTGACTGAGGTTGCCAATCTGTTTGGTGGAGCCATTAACAGAGAAAAGGGATTGGGTGGTGGTGGTGTGAAGAGTCATTGATGGGCTCATGTGTGCATTAGAAAATAACCACTTTGAATCAATATGAAAATAAGATTGCTGTGAGCCCTGTAAACACAGCACTTAAATTTTGGTCTCTCCTCTGGGAAGTTTGACAGAGGGTAGTGTTTACAAGTGTGGAATGGAAAATTATTGCTTTGCATACATTTAAGCCTGAGCAAACCGAGAAAAAATATAACTTCGTTTGAAGACAAACAAATATTCTGTTACTCCATGATGACTCAGGCTCAGTCCTGGAGTTTCAGCCCAAGTTTGCCCTTGGCCTTTCTGATCTATGTCTTACCCATTTTTGGTAAAGTGAATGGATAGCTTTCTTACATCATACTGTCACTTTACTGAATACAGATAATATTTTATCAGTCTGATAACAACTGGTGATTTTACTGTGTGTATAAACATTTTCTAAGTGTTAATAAGCTAAAACAGAACCCACTCTTTGCTCTACATCCTGATTTGCAAATCAATCAAAAAATAAATTACCCATAATTTGTATGGTACTTTTTTAATATACAGGATGTGTTGACTAATGCTGTGTGGAGGAACACACATGACCACAGTTTGGTTATCATACAGTCATGCTGGCATGTTCAAATGTTTCATCTTCCATCCCTAACTCCCCATGTTAGGAATTAGGGTATTTGCATGGCCAGTAACAGAAACTACAGACAGCATTCTCGGTGCTATTTCACAGTAACTTGCAACTGTGACGTTCTTATATGATTAGGATTAGAAATCCCAGAGAATACTGTTATATTTTCCTGCTTTGTGTTTCTGTGAGTTGTCACAGTAGTCTTGAAAAAGCCGCCTAGTAAGCTGTAAAAATCATACACAGCGGACTGAATGTTTTCTTTTTAAAATAGGTCAACGTGTCCCTGTTTTTCTCTTTAAAGCCCTTTAGGATTTCTATCATTCCTTCCTTCAGCTCAAGCTAGTATTCAATGTTTTAGGTAACATATTGTAACTATTGTACTGCTAACTTTTCTGCCCGTGTCTCAGCATGCATTCACATCCTCCATGTGTACCTGAGGCATTAATTTCCAGAACTGGAAGCTAAAACTGTGATTACGTTTTATACTTTGTATGTTATTTCTGTCTTTGAATAAGTTCTGAAGGATATTTGCTTACATGGTGCTCAGGAAGCAAACACAGTTATGGATGTGTACACATCCTTGTTTCATTATGCATGGGGAATCTCCATTAATATAATACATCCTCTAGCCCTCTATCCCACCCCCTAACAACCACTACTGAATGCCTATCTCTAATCTAGATTTAATAATGCTAATCCTGAGAACAAGTCTCAAGCCACCTTCACATGATGCAGTGGTGCTGCACTCTGCTTCCAAGTCCATTTTCTATCCAATGCACAATGGAGTACTGGATGTACGCAGCACTCAGCTCAAAGGTTAAAATACATTCAGCTGGGTGGAGCATCCTGCTACGATACCTACAGATAGCTATCAGAAGGAACCTGCTCTGCTTGAAGTTTTTTTTTTAATGCTTGGCAAATTGCTCCAATCTTAGCTTGCAGTAGATCTGGGATCAGTTTGTTATACTTGCAGTTCCTGGACAGATCTAACCTCCCCAAATGAACCCACACCCTCTTAGCTGTTGCTTGTCTCCTCCTTCTTCTCCCTCATCAACATCAATAGCTGTAATGCCTCTGGCAGCTTGGCAGAAAGATCCTGAATCCAGGTCAGCAGCTTGTAATAACTAGCTACCTCCTGGAAATTTTTCCAGTCACCTAGCATTTGGCACCAAACATAAATATGATTTTCATAGTGTTCACACTATGCACCCTTACCCCTGCATTTAGTGTGGCATATACTGCATCCTACGTGAAAGCAGCTGTAACCTTTGTCGGGTATTTAAATTTGTGGACTTCAGCATAAATCCATGAGTCCCTAAAAAATGCCTTAAAACAAGTCTGCTTAAAAAAAAATGCTCACAAAATGCAAAAAACTTCCCTGTTCTACCAAAACAATGTCACCTTCAAGCATGAAGTACTTAGAGGTAAAGATGACTGGACTGTAACCTTGAAAGATACTGTGTCTGTATGTGTAGGGCATGTGTGTGTGTGTGTGTGTGTGTGTGTGTGTGTGTGTGTGTGTGTGTGTGTGTGTGTGTGTGTGTGTGTATTGCTAGTACTCATATATCATAAGTAGGTTGACACCTACACACACAATCAGCATGAACATGAAAACCTTCACACACACAGAGAGATAAGAAAAAAGATACAAAATGCACCTATAGGCAACAAATACAAGCAAACACAATACATAAACACACAGAGGACTGCAGCGTGTGTTTGAGTCTACAATTCATTTTTGGGGGAGTAATGAATGAAGTTTATAATTAGATCAGCTCATCTACACAGTGCTGTACAACACCATTATTTTGTACCAAGTCTCATGACTTTACAAACACAATATGCAAAATCGTGCACACTGTCGCAGTCCCAATGCACCAACACATCCCATAAAGCCAACAGTTCAAGATCATTTTGAATCTCATTGTGATTAAACATTTTGAAGGTAATTACAAAGTATCCAATTATCATTTCACAATTAGTGCACGAAAATGTGCTCTAGGTTGCTAAGGGCCCGTTCATGCTTGTACATAGTTATCTATTTATGTTGCTTTCAGGCCCCACCAGGTGAAGATTTGGGGTATTTCTTTTTCATTTCAAATGAGCAGATGTGCAAGCATAAAAAAACCTAATGCAGTCCTTTAAAATGTTTCTGTACGGTTGAAATCTTCAAGTGTCATCTTTATATTTACTGTTATCTGCAGCTATCAGGACAATCTTCTCACCTTATGTAACAATGTTAAGAATGAACAAGTATCTCATATTTTTCAGATTCATCAATGCAGCAACACATTTTATTCATCAGTTTTGAGGAGGACAATTGAAAGAAAACGAGTTCAGCACAAACACAACTCAATAATTGCCCATCACAGACAGAAAGTTGTTCATGGCCTCATGGCCAGAGTTGTAGATGACTTTGTCTTTTGCATGAGATTTGCTCAATACAAACAATCTTACAGTAAAATTACAATAGATGCTGGCAACAGACATGCTCTAGTAGAGTCACTGTAAAATCACTATTCCATGATGTATCACACATCCATCGGCTGAATGCTTAGTTTAGTGTATGGTGTTGTTTCTGGACGACTTACTGCCTGAAGAAACAAAATTAAATGAATTAGAAGTTTGTTTAATTTTAATTAATATTTGACATGCTGAAAAATTAACTAACACGTGTCAGAGATTAGATGTCCTAAACTTTGAGGCTGATTAGCACCTGGTTAGTAAGCTAAAGTTTTCCTTGCTGGAAAAGAGAAAGCTAAGAGAATGTTATTGTTATTGTCTTATAGCATTTTTATTAAGGAAAATGTCAAAATTAATTAAAATGTAGTATTTATATAGCGCTTTACTGTCCTGGAATGGTACCCAAAGTGCTTTACATCATACATCACATTCACCCATTCACACACACATTCACGTACTGATGGCGGAAGCTGCCATGCAAGGCGCTCAACCACGACCCATCATGGGCATTTAGGGGTTCGGTGTCTTGCCCAAGGACACCTCGACATGAACCTGACTTGGCCAAGGATCGAACCAGCAACCCTCGGGTTGCAAGACGACCACTCTTTTGTGTCTAAACCATTTAGACACATTTATAATTAATTACATTTAGCTGTACTTTCAGTCTTGCTTGATGATGGCTAGTCCACATTCTGATTGGCTCTCTACCAGTCACATTGACTCCTTGTCAACAAAGCTCATTTAGAGCATTGGACTATCCCTTTCTTTTATTTGCACACATCTTACTTTCAAAATACAGTCGCACTGTTGTTCACCAAGTGCACCACACCCACAACATTTTCCTGCAATGGTCAGTCTTTCTATTATACAAATGTCAAAATTACAACTGCCGAACAGTTCCCTGTGTTGCATGAAGACAATCATGCACATACAATTTGCAATCAGGGATGCTTCATGAATACTCATTAAAGCTGCAGGGTCAAATGAAGAGGTGAAGAGAGGTAGAGACTCAACAAGGAAAAGATTGAGGAGAGTGTTTTTGTTACCATCTCTCCCACTGTGTAGTTACCGGGTGATTACAACTGTAATGACCCTGGAACTCTAACACCTGTCAACTTTACATACACACCATATCATTACTATTCTTTCTCTCTTTTTATCTCACCCGAATCAGTGGGGAGTGGTGACCTAAATCAGCAGGCTGTAAAATCGGGGTCTGAGGCCACTTGAGTCTTTAAATGGGTTCAGGGAGGTCTATGGTAATCTGTTATCTAAATGAAAATGATCTTTATCTTGCCTCTGCATAACACAGACATTTTGGACCTGTCAGAGAGGTTTCACCCTCATCAGTTTAATCTCGGGCCAACACATCATTTGACCAAAATTATCCTATAGATCTAATTTAGGCCCTTTTTAGGCAGCAAAAACACTTGAAAATAAGCATCTTGGAGGGTACAAAAGTATTATAATTGGCAAAAGATCTGATGTTTAGCAATGCCAGAACAAAGTTGTTCATGGCAGATTAGCGTAATAGCCTGCATCACCAAGTAGATGAGTGTATACAATCTGAGGCAGATTTGTGTTACTATAAATGTATATAAACGCTTGACTTCTGCTGTGGAAAAGTCACTGCTCTGCTCAGTCAGCTCTAGTATATAGTAGAACTGACAGCTAGCGGTGCCGTCCACTTAGAAATCAAAGCTGTAAAAAGCATGTCAGAAATTAATCAATACATTGTCCAGTCTGATGTTCAAAGAAAACTGGCTGCTTTGTGAAAAATAGCCTGTCCTGCATAAAGTATATTGAGGGAAATGTGATAGTCAAGTTATTGAAATGTGCAGTGTCTAAAGAAATAAATACATTTACTATTATATAAAGCCGTCTGTACTATGCAATTGAGATATATGACTCACATTTTTTAGGAATAGATCAAAACTGTAGTGTTTATTCTGCCCAAAGGATAAAAGAGGAAGACATGGAAGGGGTGTCATTTAAATAAACTAGCAGCTAACATTTGTATATGTCTTGCACCAACAGTTACTTATCACAATGTGCTTTAATAACACATTAAGATACAAGTGTTGGTCCTCCAGAGAATATATATCAATTCCACAACTGTACAATAGCTACAATTTCCATCTTGATTTTTCTGTGACGATGGCGTGTCCATCGTACTACTGATGTTTCTTTGCTTGTCAAGGCATAAGTATATATAAGTGTTCAGCCGCATGATGTCTGAGACGCTTGCTACTCTGGAATACAAAAACAATGGCTACAATGGCAAAAAAAAAAAAAAAAAAATGTTTTTTTCTCATCTTGGCTACTGCAATATTCTTCTGGCAGGTTTAACTGAAATCCCTAAGGATGTTCCATTACACTGCACCACCTCTGGTGTTTAATTAGCCTAAAAATAGCATGTCAATCTCCCACACTAATAGTTACCTACAGACTAATTTAAATTTAATTACATTAAGCTTTATTTGTATAACACCATTTCACAACAAAGTCATGTCAGGGCACTTTACAGACAAATCAATTCAAGCCAATTCATTGCGGTCCAATCAAGAACATTCATGAAACAATAGCTTAGCTAAAGAAACCAACAGATTGCATTGAATCTTGACTTATTCATGATAAAAATACAAGTTAGCTAAACCCAGCCTTACTAGTTTATGTCCCTTCTCTGCCACTGCAACCCTCTCTGGAGCAATGGCATCCCTACATACAATCTGTGGAATCTGTGAGATGTGAGCTTTCAGTAGAGGAGCCGTTTGTTCGTGTTTATGCCGTGGGGTGGACACGTGGAGACATCATTTGTGTTTACATATTTTTTGGAATTTGTGTAGCTGCTCTTTAAATTATTTGTTGTCTTAACTGTGTTTGTTGGTGATAGAAATAGTTTTACTGAGCTGGTAGCTGAGATTCTGGACTTTTTGTGGATACCACACATGTTTGTACTTACATCTACAGACATGACGCTACACCTGGAAACAAGATGTTAACCCTTAACCCCCGTTGGTAGCGGAGGCTGAAAATTAAAGTTTAGAGAAATTATAGGCCAGAAATCTGGATAATGAAACACTGAAGGAGCATGGATGGAAGTTATTGTGCATATTGTGAATATTTCTCTCTCCTCACCATCTAGAAGCTGTGAGATTCTCATCCT
>JBAFTA010000022.1:6430578-6441104 GCA_036919975.1 Melanotaenia parkinsoni
GGCGTCCGTTTAGTGCGTGTAGTGTCCATCGTTTCGCACTAGATTTTTGGCCGAGTTTAGGGCAGCATCCGGGTACTGAGTTTTTACTGAAATTTCTGTGTCAGCGCACTAAGCACTTAAATGTAGTGTTCGAAGTACAGACGTGCGCGGTTTGGGACACACCCTAAAGTTAATGCATCCTATTGGGTCATCCTTGTGAACCTATCCATAAAGTTAAAATATTACTGCATCAAGCATCAGTGATTTTAGATTTGCCCTGAATGTCATGAACAGAGAGCTGATGAAAAACAGTTCAATAGTTCAAAGTTTTTTTTTTTTGTTTGTTTTGTTTTTGTTGTTTTTTTTTATTGCAAGCACATGCTTCTACTTTTCTAGAAGAAAAAATGCTGAATCACTTTATTGAGGAGTTTGACAGACAACGGAAAGAATCTCATGGACTTAACTGAATTTAGAGAAGAAACTCAGTCCAAGCCCAGTTCAGCTTTAGAAAGCTTCAGTGAAAAGTAAATTCTTTGGGTTCTTAGCAGGGAACAAGCTGATCCTTCCTCCTGTCACATTCCCCTTCATCACTGAGAGCAAAGCTTCCTCTATAAATATAATTACCTCATTGTGGTAAAGCTGGGCCCGCCCTCCCCAGTGACTGGCTGCCAGCTGTGGAACTGATGGATGAAGCATGAAATGGAGAAAGATTAAGAAACCTGATATAAACTTCTTAAGGGGTTTTTCAAAGCTTCTCAGCCTCCGTTTACTTTTTTTACCCCCTCCCTCTCACTTTACTTTCCACTTTTTTTCCTCTTTCATGCTGCTGGACTATTCAATAAATGATGAAACTCAATATGGCCCTGCAACTCCAGTGTTTTGTGTTTGTCCTTTTACGGCCCATGTTGCTGCCTCTCATTTCTCTTTTTTATCCGAGCAGCTAAATAAATAATGAGATTTCAAAGTTTTTCATGCAGTTATTTGTCTGGCACTCTCTGCCTTCCTTCCGGTAATTGCTACAAGTCTATTTCTGGAATACATGACTTTCAGTCAATTCATTCAGGACAACATATACTATGAGACACCACACCCCGTTTTCTGGACTGTATTTTTCCTTTTCTTTTTAAAATTATTTTCTTTATGAGTGGTTGTCTAAATTTTGCCCTTCCTTGCTTAAGAACGGGGAACTCTGAGTTCTTAGAAATAAGAAATAGAGATTTGGTTAGTCTCCATCAATGAGCTGTTTATGGTCAAGAAATCAGCATCACATCTGGTCCTCTACAATAGGACTTTAATCATTTACATTACTAATAGTAAAACAAAATAAAAATGGAACATAATCCACTGCATCCTTCATTTCACTCTCCCAGTTTATATCTGAAGTGCTTTTAAATAGCTCCAAAGCCACTATAACATGTCTACGGGGCAGGATTAGAACCACAGTTAGAGCTACTGAAAGGTCTTTGCACTCTTATTCTGACCTTCTGCCAGCAACTGATCTAGCTCCGGATAAGCTAGGCAGTGGTAAATAAGAGACTGGTTGTAGAAACTGAGAGTCCAGTGGAATCCTCTTCTTACCATTCTACAAGACGTCACCTGATGTTATGCAAGCAAATTAAATAATTCACATTCCTTTCCTGCCAACCCCCGTGGATATGTAACTGACTTTGCTATCATCTTCCAGCTAGCGACTTGTATATTTATTTTTTATGTTTTCATATGAAATGAAAAAGTACTTAAAAACTTGGATTCATACTGAACAGAGGATGTTACACCAGCGACTGTAATGTAACTACTGAATTCCTAATTCTGCCCCTTTGTATCTCTTACTGCAAAATTAATTAAATTGCTCGAGTGTGTTTATCAGTGTGCTGCTGCATGCACTGGACTTCAGTTATGTGCAGTTTTAAGGTTAGGTTTTAAAAGGTTAGTTAAATAAAAAAAATGTTGATGGTACTTGAAGAGAAACATGTATAACGTATAACATAATGTGACTCGTTACTGCATATTACCATAATTATATCATTGGAAATACAAATACAGATAAAAACACAACCTCTAAATTTATTTGCAATGATATTAAATTATATAAAAACTAAATAAATATAGGAAAAAAATAGAAAAATAAATTTATAATAAATGAATTGGAATGAATGATATAAAATAAATGCCTAAATAAGATGAAATAAAAAATGAGAGAATTAACATTTGGGATTAAAACATTGAACACTGAATGTTTTGATGACTGTGATGTCCATGATTAATTATATGTACACATATTATATTTAAACCAAATGCAAAATGCCTGCTGAAGACATCGGATGTTGCTGTTTATCACTTTCTATACATACTGCGTTCTTTAAACGCAAGGCTTTTTTGTCAACTAGCCTCACAGCAGATTAATTAAAGTGCGTACCATATGTGAGTATCCATGCTGAGTAGCAGATGTCTGCTTTAAATGCTGGTCAACGGGCCAGTTCCCTGCATTCTGTTACATTTTCTTTTTCTCCCCTATTTTTTCCTCCAAAATGAAAATAAAGAGAGGAAAAACACACCAATAAATAAATAAATAACATAATAATAATTTAGATGTAAAAGTCCGGTAGACTATGTTCGAATAAATGCACCTCAGGCCAGTTCTCCCTGAGCAAAACTATGTTGTACCGTAATGCAGATTACAGCATCTGTGTGCAGCTGATAAAGCACTGCACCGAGTAGCTGTAAGTTGATTACACTGAAGAGAGCTTCTGGATTGTCTGTCCTTACTGAAGTTACAACAGCACCACTACATTGGCAAAGCAACACAAAACTGGGAGCAAGTTTGGATCTGATAAAATGTATCTGGGAGGAAAGCAGCTGCAGCAAAGCCGCTGATGGCTGTGGATTTACGCTGGATAAACTCTTTTCTTTGCTAGCAAAAACACTTGCTGTCAGAAATATAAACTGATTTCCAAAGTGCTTCACTTAATACCAATAAGTACTGCTATGCACTTTGATAGAAAAGAGTTGTCTCGTTTATTTAAGAATTTCACATTTTTGCACCCTGTGGGTTTTTAGGTATTCTTTAGCTGATGATGGGAAGATGTGATCTCGCAATGAAGATCTCTTGAGAAGCTTCTTTCTCCATGTCTATGTCACTGTTATCACTAATACAACATAAAGCCCTACTGTCCTTATCAATCCATATGTCTGTTTTTTTCTTTGTATCATCCACCCTTCATCTCCATTTCTCCTTCAGTCTCTCTTTCAGTCCTTCTTTGTGCTCTTATCTGATGGACTGAATTATTCATGTTTATTCTTCAAGGAGGCTCTTTGTTCTCCCTCCTGGTGTTTTCTTTTAAAGCACTTGGGATAAGTGTGTGTATGTGTGCTGCATTTGCATGCTAGAATATCATCATACTCAAAATTCTTCTACTTTCATTCTATTCCATCATGCATGCTCATGCACATGCAGCAAAAACACAAGGCAAGTGCCGCAGCCATGCTATATTCTCAGATAAATGTTTCTCTTCCGTCTTTTATTCTTCAGACAAGGGGAATATGAGAACTACTGTTCCATAGCTGTGTGGCCCCAACAATAATACTTTGAAGTTTCGAATAAATTTCATTCAATGTATTAAATTTTGGCCAACAACACTGATTCTGATCATTCACAATATTAACGATTCATTAGCAGAGATCCAAAAACCAAAATATTTCATATATAGTGGATCCTGAATGAAATTGAAATTGAATCAAAAATGTCTGTGTCACCATAGTTTCAAGGTGAGCACTATAAGTTTAGCATCAGTTACCTGACTATTTATCATGCTCTGAGTAACAACATGAAAGTAGAAGTCACATTTTTCATTATAATGTTAACCATTTTATCCTGGATTTTACCTACTTTTTTTTTTACCATTATTTCTTAAATCAAGGCCAAAAACCATCTCGTGTAAAGTTACAGTATCATTGACTACCATATTCTAATCAGTTGCTGGTTTAATAGTGTTTCCGAGACAACCTGCCATCATGCTTTCTCTGCTTCTGTCACCAGCACGCAGGGATAAAGATTAAGTGTGAATCCTACATGCTCCTAATCATGTAGGAGTGCCTTAGTGGCTGTGCTTTCCTCTGTTGTTTGCATGTAAATAAGGGCACAAATTGGAAGCATGAACACAAAAAGCTGTGTAATATGTACTTTGTGCAGCATGTGTAGCGAGCGTGGTTTAGTTTAGTAAATGTATGTTTCTCTGTGTGTGGGACAGACTATCTCACATTAGCATTTTCAATCATATTCACCCTAATGGTTGAAAACAATACCATGTATGGAAGAAGTATTGCTGGCATGAGGGATTATTGTAGGCTGGCACCTAATAAACTCTTTATACTGAACACTTTTCTAATTCCTCCATTTGGATGTTATTTAATCTTGAAATATGTTACAATAAAGGGCATGCCATTTTGATCGATATGTATCCAATATCTGCAGCAAGAAGGGAGAGTGCAGCACAACCGCGGTTTGTAGCCAGCAAACAGCACATCTTAGCTTTAGCCCACCTACCTCCGTTAGCTGGTTAGCTACCGTTAGCTCCGAGTTAGCTTGGTTAGCTCTTAGCTACAGGCAGCTTGGAGTTTGATGGGTGTCAATCATCCACCCCAAACTACACAGTCCCCTTCTAAGCTCCACCTCTTTGCCCACTTTTGGATTTTCCAGGAATTACAGACATGAGTGACGCTGCCAAGAGGCGACGGTGGGAACCACCCAGTGACCTTCAATTCAGCTCTTCAGACACTTATGAGTGACGTAACAGAGGCTCCGTCCATCTTTTGTACATAGTCTATGGATCTTACTTTTCTGTGCAACATACAGTACATGTTTTTTTTCTGAAACTAAAATAGGAATGGAGCAAGGGAAGGTGGGCATTTGAGATTCTAACTTGAGTATGGAGACCCTTTTAGACAATGCATTCTTCTATATTCATCAGACAGCAACTGAAACTGCTGGCATCATGCCTTTATGAGCTCCCTGGTGCTTTTTAAACTAATCTTATGACATTCAGCCTTGTAGAATTCACAGATAAATCTCAACACATCAGAACAGCATGAAGTCACATCATTATAGAAATGTGCACGGGAGGGGTTAATTTAACATGCGACCAGCTTGTTACAGAAGTACAACAGATTGCATCATGACATGAGTAAATAACAAAGCTGTCAAAACTTTACTACTCTATGGTTTTCCTTGACATCATGGTGAGCAGCACCTGGATCAAATTAAAAGGAGAAGATAAATAAATAACTGAATGTTCACTACAGGGTCTCTTCTCTGTCTGACAGACAACATTAGACACATCGTGCTTCAATGGTGAAGGTAGTGAAGTGAAACAATGTTTTCCTAGAGCTTAAACAACACTTGTTACTGTAAGTGTAAAGAAACCAAACATATAAAAATGCTCTGTCACACCAGCTGTTTATCATAATAAAGCATGCATAGTATTTGAAACTTTTCCCATCCAAAGTTGGTATGTTATATGCATAAATAACACTTTTTATTATATCTCATTTAATGTGCTGTGTAATCTGAATAAAACTTTTTTAAAAGTCTTTTAATGACATGGTTAAGCTTTCAACTGTCTGCCATGTCTAAAAGGAGCCGTCATTTTGTCTAATTCCCACTTATCATTCTCTTTTTATTTTTAAATTAAATCTGGCTTTAACGATCTTTTATTAACTCACGCAGAATGTGAGGCTATGTCTTATTTGGCATCACTTGAGGCATTGATGTGGAGCCTCTTGGGGCCTGCAGAGCTGCTATACTTGAGAACTTTTTTGTAAAACAGCTTCAAATTGACCTTGACTAAAAAAAAAAAAGCAAATATTTAATTTTATTACTGATGAATCTCAAACACGTCAGAATTGTTACAAACATGGCAGCCTTTCTCGTTGCTATTTTCATATACATTTGTCGTGTGTGTCAGGGTTGTCTTCAATACAAAGGCAGCAATGAGAAGGATCCAAAGTCGTGACATCACAGCACAAAGATAAATTCCCATGAGTCACATTGGATAAAAATCAAATTAAATTAAATAAAAAAAACACAAAATTTCCTTTGATATTGCCTCAGCGTATTAAGCTTGTTGAGATCCAAAGAAAAACAAGAACAATGGCAATTTAATTCAAAATTCAAAAGCAATTTGAGCTATTTGGAGGATGTATGCATAAGCTAACAGCTGCAGCATGAGTGATAGCAGCTTGAATTGACAAATTGCAAACTGTCGACAAAGTGTTTTGTAAATTCATCTGAGTTTATTTGATAGTTTTAGCAAATAGTATCACTGTATTTTAATATTACAGCTTCTGCATTTGACAGTTTTGCCCTGCAGCTCCTTGCTCAATACAACAAAAAGTTATTTTAGCGTTTTTAAATGTTTTCATCCCAAGACAAACTGTGCTTATTTCTGTCTCCATCTGCCCCTCTGTCTCTGAGGCACAGTTTTCAAAATACAACCACCATGTCACTTAAGTAAATGCAATCATCTACATACGTGGTACTCGCCAGGCATACCAAGAGGCCCAAGGCAATCATCAAGTGTTCTCGTCCACCACAAAAAGGTTGAGTTAATTCTGTTCTGCTGATTGGAATCACAGCCACTCCACACTGTCTACAGCCTAGAGGCAAAATGAATATTCATACCAGTTTAGACCCTGGTCATGAATATTTAAAGTGGTTAACACCAGATATGCAAATAAGCCAGCCAAGCGAGATGGCTCCAGATCACAATATAATGATCACACACACTTGTGTGAGCAAACACACCATCGTGCTTTTCTTCCTAAAGGCAAGATGGTTGAAAGACTGAGAATGGATGCAAAACTTGAAGATGACACCACCAGGATGCGTCTTTACAAAGAAAAGCTTGATCAGCTGAACATGTTGATGGAGAACGAAAATACATAAATAATAAATCTGAGTAAAAAAGTCCCACACTGCACATTAGATAAATGTGTTTATCTCATATGGTGTCAATGCTCAAGAGTGGCTTATGGTAAGATTAAATCCACCCCTCCTCAGTGGCAGCATTTTGTGTTGCCTGAATGTCCCCCTGCCCCAGGTTCAAGGTAGGTTAATAGAAACAAGAGAAATTAAATGACATAAAAATGTTCTGTTTATCCCTTAAGAGTAGCGGCAATGTTGTAGAAATAATTAATAATTCTCACTCATATCTTGTTTCAGATGTTGATGGCTGCTGTCAGTAACTACTTCCTGTAACTTACTTTGAAGAAGCCACAGTCATAAAGACAAGAGTGTGAAATGGCAAACATGTTACAGCCATGCAAGCAGCTCTGCAAAGTTGCTAAGGCTTAACAGTGTTTTATGTTATAAATAAGCAAACAAAAGAAAAAAAACTGTTCAGCAGGTGAAGTGCTTAACATGTTCACCTACTGCAACATGCTAAAAAATCTCCCCTCTAATGAGGTACCTAAGGTAAACCTCTACCAAATGATGGCATATTCTAATAATGTTGTTTGATTAATGCAATCATACAAGCTCCTTTCTATCATCACAGTCCCACCATGGAAAAAAAATAAATAAAAAAATCCTTGGCATAATGCTCATTGAATGTCCTTTGAGGTAAAGCCTCTAACAAGCTTATCTCATCATGTACAGTTTGTGTCTATGGTCTTGTGAGCACCAGGTGTTACATATGACACAACCTAATGAGACCACACACAGAGACGTTCATATAGGACAGGATTAAGGCCAACTTACTTGCTGTCCATAAGCTCACCATTACCTGAGATCACACGCACACAGCCACACACATCCTTGTTTTCATGCCTTTATGGATGCTGTCCATATACATTTAAAGCCTTTTATCTTTTTAATATTCCTCTTTTTCTAGCAGCTGTTGAATGCACTGACGACACCCTTCAGAGAACGAAGGACATTGTCTTAATGCACAGTAAAGGTCAGCAAAATCAAGCACAATCAATTAAGTCATTAGCTTTTGCTATGTTGCGCTTTGGCAAATGAAAACAGCTGCAACAGCATCTGATTTGTTTTATTGTGCAGTCAGAATGAGGTCATGCTGTGCGACAAAGCTCAACTAGGTCACAGGCTGTGACTCACTGTGTGTCGCTGTATACCTGGACTTAGCATAACCCGCACCAAGCAAAGGGGCATCTGCACCAAGCTGCACCAAGATCGTACTGATCTGCTAAACTGTGATTTGTTACAGTCCAACATAAGTTTATTTATTTATTTATTCTCCCAAGTTGAAGCCATTGATTATTATCCAACTTCCAAAAGCAATGAATACCCACTGACAGAGTTTACAATGGCCTTCGTGTGTTTGTGAGGGTCTAGCTTTTTTTGGATTTAACTGATTATGGCTAAATTACATCTGACTAACAAAAGAAACATAAGAAACTTAATACAAGCTAAAAATATTTTAAATATTTCAAATCAGAGTAAAGCTTCTTCTGGGTTTGCTTTAATAATATGCATATTATTGTTAGTAATAGAAAAAATTGCTAATGCCCTTAAATTAACATTGCTTATTTACCATAAGTATTAGATTTTAGTAACTGCTTTCAAATGTAACAAAAAAGAAAAATAAATAAATAACCAAAATCCCCATCCAAGAGGATGCTGAAATAATAAGGTTTAAACTTTATTATCAGTGGTAATAGTTACTTATTATTTATTTTAACCTCATTTAATTTTGAAAACAGCAAAGCAAAGATCAGTTAGTTAGGTTTTAACCACTGAGACATGGCTACAGCCTCACCAGATCTTTAGCCAAGCTGCAAGTGGTTTAGTAAAATAATATAAAAAATGGGGGGGGGGGATTACTATAATATTTATCAGAAGCTACTATATAATTTTTTTCTTATTTAATTAAATATTCTTCCATGCATTTTTATTGCCTATAAGGCTTATCAGTTAATTGCTCTCTTCATTAAAGCAGTTTTTAATCTGTTAATTAAAACCTCTTAGATCCATCACGCCTGTCAAATAAATCAAATACACACTATAGTAGCATGAAAGTAAATGAAATATTAAAACTTTTGTGCACTGCAGGCTTTAGCAAACTGTCCTCAGGCAGAGGTCAATAAGGGATTCTTTAGTATGTGAGCATCCAAACAACATTAACAACATTTTCCACATCAAAGAATGATTAGATAGGAACTGCAGTAGTTCTGTTAATGTAACGAAAAGACAATATTGTTATAATTTGGTTTATGTAACAGAGGAACTAGCATGTTTTGTAGTCGTGGTTAAAAGCTACTTTTTTTTATTTTACATCCATTCCAACATTCACAAATTTTGCCACTAATTGCTCTACTTCTGCCTAAGAAGCCAAAATAAAAAAAAAAAAAAAAAAAAAAAAAAAAACTTCTGGCTCTGTGGACTGAAGCATTTTAAATCAAAGATTTAAAAAATGAAAGAGATTTTTTTTTTTTTTTCATAATGAAAAGGGGCTCCAGAGTAGAAAGGGTTAAAGATTTACTTAAAGCAGGGCTGTAACATCTCATTTAGATGAAAATATCACATGGCACCACTGACCACACTCTGCATCACTGATGTGTAAAGGTGAGCCACTGCTGGTAAGTGAAAAGTGTTTTCAAAGGCTTTCAAGTCCACTCATGCAAACAATCTTTACTGCACTGCCAGCAAACTAGACACTCTCACCACCCTGTGTGTAGAAGTCCCACACAACACGAGTTTATCTACACTTTATCGCACCCAGCTCTGATCAAGGCTAAGGTCATACTGAAGTCAAAATTCTTCATTATTATGACACGTTAAGCAAGGATTGTTCTTTCTGTGGATGTTGCACATCGAAACGTGTGCACAGATGCTGCAAATGGAAGTTGCAACTCTCAACTCTATACTGTACAAATATGCTGATTCAATGTGAAATGCTGGTAAATGAGTAAATTGTTGAGTCATGCCTTCACAGGGCAGCTGCAGGAATGTCGTACTGGCCCACTTGCTTTTTACTGTGTGCAGGTACTTGGGTATTAGCACTTTATGAATGTGCTCCCTCCATCTTTCCAACCAATCATGCTGTGTTCCTGTACTCATCCACAATAGATCCTTTTGACAGGTTCCCTGTATGAACATCGTTTATGCAGATTACAAGTTATCATAAACAAATTAAAGAGTATTCAACCAATTCTCATATTTAATTATTTTATTCTAAGAAGGAAAATGCTTGTACTTTGTTCAGGATAAGAATTGCAATAAAAAAGCAAGTTTGGCTTGTGAGGTCTGTTTCATTTAAAGGCAAATGAAGCGAAAGCAATAGAATTGATTTGAACTGAGCAAGAATAATTATTTGTTTCTCATTTCTGATGTGTTTGTTGCAATATTGAATGTGCTCTCAGTAGTTGACTCAGCAGGATGTAATAGACATAAAGCCACCCTGACTTACGAAATGACGGCTTATTATGAGAGAGAAACAAGCCCTAAGGGTATTAACACACACACACACACACACACACACACACACACACACACACACACACACACACACACACACACACACACAAGCTCC
>JBAFTA010000022.1:6522858-6534931 GCA_036919975.1 Melanotaenia parkinsoni
CTTATTGAAATAGACATTGTGGTTGCAGAGATATACTCATTTTAATCGGAACATGTAATTTTGTCAAAAATTGGCCTTGGGCTTCTCTTACATGACCGTGCATTGTTAAAATTTTCTCCATTGTTTGCTATTGTTTACTGCTATTGAAAATTATGTTGAAACTCATAAGTTAACAATGAACTCTGCACTGCACTAGTGGATGTATTGCCTAACAGCCACACATTGATTTGACATGGATGTATCTATTTACGCATGAAAAGGGAACATAGATGAGCTTTTATACTTTCAGTCTACAACAGAAAAGCTGCGGTTTGCAACAAAATACTAGATTTTTCACATCTGACCAAACTCTGATTGAAAAGCAATGCTAAATTCTGTCTGACCTTGAAACTCTGTGCTTCTGACTCATTTTGATGGCACACCTAACTTTCATTGTGCACATTCCTAAAGCTATCATTACCCTCTAGGGTTCTGAAGCTGAGAAACTGCACTTTACAACTTTGTGTTTCAACCTGGAGTATCACTTAAAAGTTTTATCACACTGCGTCACATGCCAGGAACTGAAAATTAACACACTGGCTGTTATGAACATGAACTGTGCCTGATTGAGCAAAGAAACCCAAGAGAATATTATCTGAGGAAGGAAATGAAAGAGAGAAAGGGACAGAGCAGTAGATAAAACAAGAGTCATAAATGACTGATTTTTAAAACGCATATAAACCAAGATAGTCCGGGGAACTCAGTCTGATTGGGGGGAATACTGAGAAATGTTGCACATGGGTTTGGTTTGCTTTCACAATGCAGTTTATTCAAGCAAACCAAACTGCCTGGACAATATCAGTCACAACAACTGCTTGCTGGTGGTGATATTCCCCAAAACAACCAATGGCCAAGAAAGGAAAAAAGTAGCAGGAAGGAAAAGAAAATCCACTGGCCAGGGCTAAAAAAAATTACCACAGTAAACAATGTAGTTTATGAAGTTCATGCAGTGTTGGGGTGTTGGTTTTTAATTTGTTGTTTAAACCTAAAATGGTTTCCAGAAGAATCCAGCCTGTATGAGCAGCAGGCAGCGAACTGCATGTCACACTCTGTGTTCTATTTTTCATTGATTCATGGAATATTCTGTTTGTTTTCACACTTTAAATAGACCAATTTTATTTGCCAGTGAACTGAGACTTCTGGTTTTCAAGTGGACCAGAGTTCTCTTATTTGGTTCACACTACTCCAAATGAACCGTACTATCCCTTTAACTGGACCACGGCTCATTTAAAGCAGACCAAACCGCATCAGTGTAAATGCTAACTGGTTGAATAAAGCTCAAAGAAAGGATAGGACGCAATGTAGATGATAATGATGATAATTATCCGACATGCCAAAGTGTGAGAATTTGACAAAGTTCAGTAGTACCGCTTTAACAAGCTGCTGACTCTCTACAACCTGAAAATACAAATTCATTGGTGGCAGCACCACAACCATGAAGGAGGTTAGTAGTTCAACTTAAGAGACTTCATTCATTGCACCAAAAGCAAAAAAAAAAAAAAAAGAGAGAGAAATAGTTTAAGAAAACAACTACCAGTGATAATTGTTCATATGTTCCCTCTTCAACTATCATGGGTGGTTTGGTTTCTAAGACTTAAGTAAACCAAGATGACCAAGAGGAATCTATTTGTGTATGTTTAATATGTAATGAGAAAGTAATTCTGTAAAAGTTGATGTTATTAAACCTGATTTGAAAAGCTTTAAGTGCAGCCTGACCAAACTTGATGCAGCATAAATGATGCACAGCAAGGCTTTATCCCATTTGGTTATAGTAGTGCTAGATGGCCTCCTCACTGAATGTGCCACTTTCAGCATCGCTCTAAAAATAGCTTGAGGTTGCACTTTAGCTTCTCCTGCCTGGTTCCAGTGAAGGGACTTCTAGGGTGGCTAGGGTAAAGGCACATATTGTAGGTGTAATTTGTAAATACAAACCATAAGTAGTCTTTTTCTGTTCTTATTACAGACTGTGCAAATTAGTCCTGATGTTTTAAACAGAAGGAAAGATGACAAGGGTCATATGATAAATAAATACTTTATTTAGCCCAGAGGGATATTGTTGTTATTGCAGTGTGATCATTTGCATACAGCTTTAATTAAAAGAATAGATAGGTTGTTGGATTATTTATTTATTTATTTATTTATTTATTTTTATTAGTAATATTAGTCACTTTGCCCCATATATTAAACAAATTTTATTTTTCAAGTCATAGGTTTTCTTTTTTTATTTAATTGTAAATCAAAGTTGTTTATTATTATTATTATTATTATTTTATTTTATTTTTTTTTTTTTTACACATGCACGGGAGTCCTGAAATGTTCCAGTGATGTTCCGGAGCATTGGCATGTGAAAATGTAAATGTCCCCTACCTTTTCAAAAAAAAAATTTCCACCCAAGCCCAAAGTGGAAACTCCAGTTTTCTCTTTCTGCTGACCAGTATCCCACTTCCTTCTACTATCCTACTAACTCTCACTTTGACCTAATTTGCATGCCTCCAGATGCCACGCAGTACTTGTATCATCACAATAGGAAGCCTCCTTTTTCTCTACCTACCAACCATAAAGAAAAAAAAATAATAAACAGGGATTTCCATCACTTAATTTCTGCATTGTGTGCTTCTTCTACACAGCAATTCCCTCCACTGTTCATCTCCTCTTTCACATTTCCAGCCTGGAGAGCACATCTTTAGCAGAAAGTCTCCAGCTGTGTTGTGTCTGCGTGAACAGCAGCCGTGGAGGGAGACTGGACCAAGTCAGCCAGACTTCCTCCTGAAAACCTCAGATGTTCATGTGTAAAAAAGACTCATGATTTTACCAACTATATCTATTATACTAGACCCACACATCAAAATGTGGTCATGTTAAGCACCTTAAAATGAACAATTTTTTTTTTAGGGTTAAACCTTCATTATTGTATTGGCATAATTGAATTAATGCAAAAATGATCTATATGATCCAAAATAATTAGGTTGATTAGACTAATCTGGAGTCAACCTAAATGCATAAAAATGTGAATAAAATTAATTATATATTTTTTTTTCTTAATGCTTAATGCAGGTTAGCTGAAATACCTTGTTTCTGACATTATATCCAGATCTAGTTAATGCATACATGGGGCATGGACTGTGAACAGCTGGTCACCTCTGCACTACTAGTTGTGGCCACTAACCAACTTCCTAACAAAACCATCTAAGTCACCCAATAACCTAAAACATCACATCACTGTTGCACACAAGAACACAAACACACAAACATAGTTTATCTCATCAATAGAAACATTTCCCATGTTTTCCAGTTTTATCAGAACAGTTTTTTCTTGTTTCCTCTTAGATGCAACGTTCTACAGAGACATGGAATCTAATTCCTTTTTCTATTAAATGTAAATCCAAAGCCTCATAGTGGGAGTCAAGGTTATATTCTGCATGGTGGCTCTGTAAACACAATCCTACGCAAACACATCCCCTTTACCTTGTGATATTGCATTACAATGTAATGCTTGTGCTTCCGTAAAGCACCCAGTAAACAACAGCAACACTGAAAATTGCTCATCTTTGTACTGCTGGTGCCAGCAGCAATGGTTTAAGACTGGAGTTGCTCGGAAGAAATCCTTTGAGTTCTAAAGCCACATCCGTGCAGCCTTAATTAACACATTATCCTCCAAATATTCTCCTCTGTTGTCTTATCCGTCTTTATCTCAGGCTTTTCATGATCTTCCACTTTTACATCAAGTTAAATGTGTACTGTTCTCTGAGGTCAGTGACAATATATATATATATATATATTTTTTTTATCAATTTCCTTAGTATTCTGGGCAATTAGCAGGTCAAGCCTGCCCAAAGAAATTCCTCTACATTAAAATAACCGGGCTGTGTGTTTAAATGTTGAGGACCCTTTTGTCATTTATGTTATTGTTCATTACGGAACAGCAGTGTGCATGGCAAGGCTGCAACAACACAGCCACTACCCTCCAGAAGGAACATTGCACCAAATATGTTATTAACAAAAGATCTTATCAGGGAAACAGACAATGCTGTTTGAGTAAATGTTTTAAGGGTGGAAAATAAAATAAAATTTAAGTTCTGAATTCAAAATAGAAGCATTATGTTTGGAAAAAGTATAGCATAAAATCCTTTATGTGCCTGTTACATGTAGTCATGTGATTTGGGTCTGTTTTACTGCATGCAAGCTAAGACTGCTTGTCATCATAGAACAATAAATTCTGTATTACAAAAGGGAATCCTAAATAAATGCCTCAGGCATATGTCCATGAATTAAATCTTAATAGAAAGTGGGTCATGCAGTAAGAAAACAAACCTGAGCACACAAGTGATTCTACCAAATAATGGTTTCAGCTTCAGTGTGGAAGATCTATGGGTAGAAGCTCAACATAATATTCATGAGCATTTTGTAAATGTGGAATTACATAAGAAGTGTGATGTTTGTTTTCAATAGTTTGTCAAATGTCCATAACAGGAGAGTATGGCTGATGATAAAGCAAAGCTTGCTTATGGCAAACTAAGAAACAAAAATTAGTTTAAGTCTAAGAAAACAAAGACAGTCTGACTGAATACAGTATGTCGAAACTAAACAAAGAATACATGTTAATTCTTGAAATGTTACTGCATATGATCTAGTTAAAACATGTACCACATGTACTGAGTTACATGCTAAAGACTTGTGTGTGGAGACAGAGGCAGCAAATGCCTAAGCAGGGCCGCTACTAGCCATCTTGGTGCCCTAAGCACTAACTAACTGCTTTGCGGTGCCCCCATTTCTTTTAATCAAACCACTGTTACAAAATTTAATTATACATTCTTATAAGGGTTATATTTACTGTTCACCACTAAAATCATCCTCATGACAGGCCTAAAATACTCAAAAATAAAATTTGAATTCTTAAATTCAAAGAGAGACTTTATTACAAAAAAAAAAAAAAATTGTACGTTATGCACTGACAGCTAGATTTGGAGGAACAGTTTCTCTAAATGGACAAAAAATATCCACAACATTTAGTGTACTTAAAGTAACATTCTCTCAAATGCTCTCAAAGTAATATTTTGGCTGTAGCCCAAGACCAGTAGCACCAGTATGCCAAAGCTGGACCATAGAACTGTAAGATGAGAAGGGGAAATCAGTTAAGATGGCATAAAAATAATCTGTTACGGCTGTAGAGTGTCTTTGAACATCTCAGGATCTCAATTAATACAAAGAATGACGACACACATTTGTCCCACTCTTTGGCTCAACCAAGTACTGAAGAATGTATGCACTTATGCCCAAGTTGATATTCTGTGATAAAATCGTGACCTTGTATTTAAAGATAATTACTTAAAAAAAAAAAAAAAAAAACTACAACAAACTTAAAAAAAAGAAAAAATTATATGCACTGCCTCTAGCACTACATGACAGCACCTGGGTCCAACTGGACTCAAAGCACTGTGTCGCTTAATTATGACGTCCCATCTCGTTTGAATTCTTGCTTGTGTTGTTCTTACTCTCAAATGTAAGTCGCTTTGGATAAAAGCGTCTGCTAAATGACTGTAGAATAGAATATTTTAGAATTTGGGAGTAAAGGAGATGGTTCTCTTCAAGTTTACTGTGTCTGTGTGGAAAGAGGACGGAGTTGGTGTGGACTGATGTTACAGCTGTTTTGTTAGTTTTTGGCATTGTTGCAGCACACAGTAGACTGTGGCTTCCTGTTAATCGTCAACAACACTGGATCGAATTTTGCCGTTCAGACGGCTGTAAATGTGTCACTTTTTATATGCTGTAATTATGGTGCACATACAGTTCATGATGTGTGTGGCGTGAGCGACGGCTCTGTGCCTGAGTGTCAGTAGGTGTGAGCATTTTGCAGGTCAAAATTAACTTAATGTGAAATGAGCAGTTCTTATTAAGATAAACAATGTGTTTTTGGAAATTAGCAGAGGAAAAAAAACATTTTTTGTGTCATCACTATTCTTTATTTTTTGCCACATTAAGTGCAGTTTTCTAAAACACCTATAATAATTTATTCTGCTTGGATTTAGGCAGTGACGTTATAAACCAGTTTACAGGAACAGTGTAAAATGTTTTAGGCCTGAGGTCCCCTAATTGGAAACTGAGAACAGATGGTGCCAAATTCTGCAAAGATGGTCAGTTAGGTGACTACATGTTCTTTTAAGGTGCATTCAGACCAAATGTCAAGTAAACTACATCGGCAGCAAAAATTACAAATAAAGGATGCAGATAGTTTTCATCACCACAAATAGCAGTAACATAAAGGAATCTATGACTTATCTATTTAAACAAACAATCTGCACAGCAGTCCTTTGGAACTAAGATTCTCACTAAGTCACCTGGAAGCTGAAATTATGGATCAGTAAGATACAAGGTCAGTTAAGAAAATGTGTATCTGTTCCTTGATTTATGCCAAAAAAAACAGTCATTTATATGTTAGCTTAGGCAGATTAAGTTTACTGAGTTAATATTGGTCACAACTAAGAAATAAGAATTTAAACTTTGTATTAACTCAAAATCTATAAATGTGTCTCATTTTTGAGTTGTGGGTGTTTTTATTTGTGCCTTGAAACATAACTGTGGTGAAATTAGGTGACATTCATGCTTCATTGTTTTGACTCCATGCTTTTGTGTCAGGAATACTTCTCCTTCTCAAAGCTATTTCTCTGTGCAACTGATACTTAGACCACAGTAAATGTTGAGAAAGCTTGATGTTCAGCCCAGCAAACACACCCCAAAGGTTCTTTGTCATCTCCAAAAAAACTACCTGCCTGTCAGGTGTGTTTTTAAGATCAACCACAGAGCTTCAATTGACCCTTTGTTTCTAAAGTGGAAGTGAAAAAGTTTAAAGCTGTTTAGCCTATACCGTTTGGTAGAGCAAGCTGAGAATGAATGGGTTGTAAATACACAGGCAGGAATTATTGAATGACAGACAGCAGTTCAGCAGCAACTAGCAAGATGGAAAGATTCAGATTCCCAAAGCACCTATGCCATTTGAGCTGGAAGACTTTTCCCCTCCTGAATCCCCTGCTAGACACTGCAGTAGTGGAAGAACAAGGTGGTCCTGAACCATACCAGTCTGAGCCAACAGCGCTGTTACGCTGGCCTGTCAGCAGCTCCAGCAGATCTGGAAAGCTGTGGCTCACTCACGGCAGGTTGTGGCAGCTGCAGAAAATGCTGCTGCAACTTGCCACTGCTACGATTTGAACTGCTGTTTGTCCCCAGATGATCAGCAGGTAAAAAATAAAGTCCCGTGTTACTTTTACACCCCTCAAAAACACAACTCATTGCAACAATATTTTCTGAAAAGCTCTGTAAAAGTCTAAAGTTCTGAAACTTTTGAATCTACATCAGATATGTTCACATCCGTACATATCTGTCTATAACCTGCTCAAAGTTACAAGGGAGATAAATGAAAATGTTCACTCATTATTTGCTAAATATGGAAATGTCATTTGTTAAAGGCAATCATCCATTTTTTATTGTTTCTTTGTTTTTTTTTTGTTTTTTTTGTTTGTCTTTTTTTGATAATTTGTGTAAGAAAAGTCATGTATATTATCATTATGTTTCACTATTATATGATTCATTATATTTTGTACATTACCTTTTAAGTATTAAGATTTAGGAAATTTACTCAGCAGCATTCTTTGTGCATGTGTGCTGGTTTCATGCTTGAGTCAGAAGAAACAGAAAGTCAAGGCCATGGACAAGATGAAAGGACCTGATTGTACCAGAGGGAGACAGGACACTAACCGACCCATGCTTCCTATTTTTCATATCTTGTCTTTAGTGGAAAATGCTGTAACCTGAGACTTGTGCAATTCTGAAGTGTTTGATGTTCAAGGGAGGACTTTCTGAGCCTCCCTATAAAATACCTTGTGATGTTTAAAACAATTCAGTGTTTGTATCATACACGTATGGTGCACATACTCCTTTGCAAAGTAAAATTGTATACATTAAATAATGCTCTGTGTTTTTCTTGTGTTTTCCTGAACAGATGCTCACTTGAAAAGCCTCTATATATTAGAATAATAGGGTTGTAAAAATGGGAATACATAGCAGGAAAACAAAGGAGTTTTCAAATTTAAGCCATATTGTATTTTTTTACAGTTACTAAGGCTGTTACTAAAGATAAAAATGGCAGAACTTATCTGCTAACTCCACTCAGAAAATCTGTCGTCTGACCTAATCATGGATATATTAATTTTATATTGTTTACCAGCCGAGTCCGTTTTTCTGGAAGCTCATAATTGCATGTTGTCTATCAAAAGGAGAGACTGCATTAAAAAGAGGCTCAGATAATAAAGGGAGAGGTAGGAAAACTGCAATCCCACCATGAAATGTCATTTCTTTAAGAAATATTGAAAAACAAAAAGAGCAAATTCAATAAATTTTAATAAAACCCAATTATTTAACTTCTTAAATACTTAAAATAGTCTTTCATTTTCTATACCTGCTTATTGCAATGCAGCGTAGCAGAAGGCTAGAGTCACTCCCAGCTGCGTAAAAGATAGGATGGACTGGTCACAGGTTGATCGCAGTAGAAAATCAAAAACAAGCTGTTTTCAAACAATTCTTAGATTACAAATTACTTATTTAAATAAAAAATCATCTAAAACATAATTAATTACAATCACAAAATTCAACCAAAGTTCGAAGAGAGGCATTTTCCTTTAAAGGTAAGAGAAACAATACAATCCAAAACATTTTAGATCTGCTTTCAGTCATTTGCACTCTTAGTGCAGCCATGAAATCAGCCACCTGGAACATAATTCGCACACTGTGTACACACACACACACACACACGCACACACACACCCACACACACACTTGCACACACTAAGCATACAATAATAGACAGACAAGCCCATAAGAATTCATGATGGGATTTCCAACTGAAATTACATCAGCTTCCTTTTGACTGTTCCAAAACCCATTTCCCCACACACATGCATGCACGCTGCAGACGCGCACATATGCAAGCAGCACAATCCCTTTTGAGGCTCTTAGTGGAAATGGTGATTAGATATGAAATAACTGAGAACAGAAGCAGCAAAAATGCACACACATGCTGCATGTATACACTCACACACAAACATGCACCTTCAAAAAGGTTAAGATCACACAGGTTACTGCAAGAAAAGCTGATCCACTATATACCTGAATTCAGCTCTGGGACAAAGCAGTACTGGAAGAGGAGCTCTACCGATGTTTGCACAGATGGAACCAAGTCCAGTCCAATGATATCTACTGAGTTTATGTAATTAGAACAGATTAAGCTTATTATTGTGATAATGATCTTTAATCTAAATCAGTTTTACCACTAAATACATAAGCCCTTGTAATCCTCTTTGTACATTCATATTTGGTGTCACAGTTCTTCCTCCACTTTGATGACGAGTTTATTATATGTTCATTCAGAAAATATTCTGAAGCCTCATAACAACAAATGGAAAAAAAACTGACGGTCAAAACCTGAAAACAGGGTGCTCCTTGTATAATATGATGGGCTCAACTTTTATAAATGCAACCTTAATATTCCTCTTCTTATGCTGATTGTTTATCTACATCAACTTAAAAGTGAACTATGCAGCTCTCTATGAATCAGCTGTTTTTTTTTATCAACTAGTATCTGACTCCTATGTGTAAAGTTAACAATTAAATTTGGAGCATTTTTATCAACAGCTACTTTCTAAAGTTTTAAATGACAGTGTAAATAACTAGTTTATATCTCCTCTGCTTGATAGTCCCCATCCAAATGAAAACATGTCATATGTGACATATCTTACAAATAGGTTTGTGATTACTTCACATTAAAATAAAATAAAATCAAAATCCCAAACAGCAATAAATAGCATTTCTATCAAGAAGCTAGTATGTGCAACCATTAGCTAAATTACTAATGACATGTTTTGCATCTTGCCTGGTCCTCTGTCCTTTCCTCTTGTGTTCAACATACACCTCTCTCCCTCCGTTACTTCAACTCTTTCTCACAAAGCTTGTAGCCATTTTTCATTATTAGGGCATGCCATGGTTGTGTTGTCTGTGTGTGTGTGTGTGTGTGTGTGTTTCTTTGTCCTACTGTGTGTGTGGCTACTAAAAATAGCCAAGAATCATTTGTCTTCTAAGTCATTTGTAAAGCTTCTCATTTGTCTTTGAAATTCTGTATGCTGCATATGGTTTATGTTTTGAAAAACACTTTTTATAGTGGGATGTGTGAACAATTTGCTATGGCACAAGGAAAAAAAAGCTGCTGGGGTTCAAACATAACTAGCTTATTATTATGCTAAAAAGACGTAGAAATACAGTATAACATACTTTTCTCAAGTATTCTTCTTTAAGTCCATAGAAATAAATGTAAACAGCCATATCTCTAAGAAAAATTTGAAATGTGACTCTTACCCCTCATCATGGGTTAAAGTTGTGAGTGGGTTCCACATAAAGCATTGAGTGTTACATGTCCAGAAGTCGTTCACATTTGTGTCAAAGCAATCTGCTTGGTTACCAAGGTAACGGTCCATGTCCTTGATGGTGGTGAAAGGTTGAAAGCCTAAGATATTAATTCATTCAGAGGTCAGTAGAGATTGAGTTTTGTTGTTATTGTCCAAGTAACATTGTGCAGCCTAAACCGTTTATTTTCACTTGTAACTGCAAGCGATTTTGAATTAAAAGAAAACCGGAGGTAAAAAAAAAAAAAAAAAAAAAAGCAAAAATAGACAAAATAAGGCGTGGAAAAAGAAGATCTGTAGGTGTCCTTGAGTGTGCAGTACTGGGATATCAGCAATAAATACTTTGGACACTGAGTTGTAGAGTGTAATCTTTGTGTATGTGGCATGCCCGTATAGATCCTGTCATATGTGGGAAGTTCCACTGCCGCCATGTTCTGAGAGGCTGATGCTAATTTAGCAATTTTAAGATATATATATATTTTTTTTCAAATATGCCTCGAAACTTGACATCATCTTTATCAGAGAATTACATAAAGCAAATTAAACTTTGGTCCTAAAATATTTGTTTGATCAATAATTCAAATGACAATGATTTGTTCATTTAAAATACTGATTTCAGGAAGAGGTAAGAAAAAAATAAACTAATTATGATGTCATGTTAATTTTAGAGTTATCAGAAGACGACCTCTCAGTTTTGTTAGTGAAATATTAATTTTATCAACCAAAGATTAAACGAACACTGAGTTTGAGAGAGAAAAAAAATATACCTATGCATCTAATTTCTTTAATAAATGATCATTTGATAGTGAATATTGTCGAAAAGATGTTGTAAATACACACATACACACATTATCCTGAGAAGACTGCTGTTGACATCACCCACTGGCCTGCATGTACACACAAACACACCCAGGGATGACAACCTTGGTTCTGGTCAACTCTGCATCTTCGCCTCGAGCCCTGTGAAACTACCCAAGCCTGAAAACTGAAACATAAACACAGGCTTTTTGAGGTTTGTGTGTTTCTGTGTGAGAGAGGGGCACCGTTAATGCAGCACCGACAGTAGCTCTGCCTTTGATTTGTGTGTAAGTGTGTAATTTTTGTGATTGTTAGTGATGGATTGCAGTGAATGACAGAAGTGGCCATGTCTGCATTGGTGCATGTTTGTGTGTGTGTCTGTGTATTGTGTGCATGCATGCAGCAATATCTGTGTGTAAGTCTGATAACAGGTTAGAAGTGGAACAGTAGCCTTAATCCCCTTGAAGACAGATGACCCAAGACTTGCACAAACACACCGTCCAAACACTTAGTTTACACACACATGCAGCACATGTACAAATGCATGTGTGCGTGTATGAAGTTCCACTTTATTGCCTTTGTCAGGAAGAAATATTGTTTTAGGGATAATTGGGGCTTTGGGATTACACTGCATTGTTAGTTAATTGTCACATACACAATGGAATCACCCCACGTCTGTTTGCAAAACTGAGCAAAGAAAATTCTGCTTAACTAGTAAGGTCCAAAAGACTGGAACAAAACAGCATGATCCCCAATAAACATAAAAAAGGTTCAGTTTCAGTAAATAAATA
>JBAFTA010000022.1:6674562-6688627 GCA_036919975.1 Melanotaenia parkinsoni
TCCATAAAACCTTAGAAAAATCAGTCTTATGATATTTCTTGGCCCAGTCTTGACGTTTTATCTTGTGTGTCTTGTTCGGTGGTGGTCGTTTTTCAGCCTTCCTTACCTTGCCCATGTCCCTGAGTATTGCACACCTTGTGCTTCTTGGCACTCCAGATGATGGCAAAACTGGTGGCCAATGGCATCTTGGCAGCTTCACGCTTGATTTTCCTTTGTTCATGGGCAGTTATTTTGCTCCTTGATTTTTCAACACGCTTCTTGCGACCCTGTTGACTATTTTGAATTAAACGCTTGATTGTTCGATGATCACTGCACAACATTTCACTTTTTTTGACTTTTCAGAGTCTGTCAAATCTCTCTTCTGACCCATTTTGCCAAAGGAATGGAAGTTGCCTAATAATTATGCACACCTGATATAGGGTGTTGATGTCATTAGACCACACCCCTTCTCATTACAGACCTATATACAACCATTATCATTTTGTGAAAGGAACAAGCTTGATTAATTTGTGATCTGAAACTTTATCAACATGTGTTTATTTTTTTCACTATTGTAAGGTTGTAGGGAATCAAGAACATTCTTTTTTGTCTGTATTTCTCTCTCTGAGAAACAAACAGCAGCCCATCTGACCAGATTGGGTATGAGGTAAACTGTTCCAACAAAAGCCTGAGATAAAAATAGAGCAAATAAATTGAGAGCAACATGGGTTTCAGCAGCTTCCATATTCCTGATTTTCTCAGGTCATTTTGGTTGCTCATCATATTAAAACCTTTATCCTAATTTTTTTTTTCTTCTTCACTGAAAGCTGACACTGGCTGCTTAAGGTAATGAGATGTTAAATTAAATAGGGAGGGTATGCTTCCCAATATGTCTACCATTGTAGAAGCATAAGGCTGGCTAATGCTCCAACTGTTTCTCAACATGTGTTGGTTTCATGACCACTTTAACTCATCTCCTTTACTGTGGTTGTTGGGATAGCGTATAAACTCTTATCTAAAATAAGAAATGTAATTGCAAACACATCAATTGCTGAAGCTCAGAGATTTTTTTATATTCATCAGATTTTCTTTCATTTGTTTATATTATTAATATTAGGCAGCAACATGTTTTGAATAAAAGTTGTAAAAGACAAAAAGGAATGCTTAGACGACTGGATCTACCCCTGGTTACTGGATGCATTCTCTTGGGGCTCAATCATGTTTTCACTTCATCCATGTTCAGATACAAATGACCTTGGTCCTTTTTTTCTGATTTTTGTGATTTGTTTTGGTCTGATGTTCACATGTCACATGATGTCAGAACAAAACATGCAATGTAACCTTTACAGATTATCTTAACCTCTACACTTTTGCATGCACATGCTACTGCTGAATGTTTCAGATTCTGTTCTGTAAAAACATAATACGTTGTAAAAAAAAAAAACAGTCCAGCATGAATCAACCACTATACTTTCTGTTTCAATGGCAAATTCTATTTAAAACATCCTCTTCATCATATTGTTAACATTTTGACATTGAACCAAGACAACCTAAACCTAAAACGGAAGTAGAAACAGTGCTTTATTAAAACTGTCAATATATGTTTTTTTTTGTGTGTTTGTTTGTTTTTCAATCTCAAAACACACAAAAGCTTGGAAGTGTGTACTCAGTGTGTGCTGCAGCACATAAACACATAAGAATAACTTCACTCAATCTGAATATAAAGTGTAAGTCGGCAGTTTCATCATCAATAAATGTTTGGATGTTCTTTTCAGAAGTGAACCATGTTCATGGAAAATCTTGCAAAATCAAAAATATTACCTTCACTGCACGTTTGTAGCTGTGGCATGGCTGCTAGATAAATTCATAAAGGAATTAAAACTAATAAGCATCATTATTCACTTTTAAAAAGTCATAGCTGAAATAAATCTAATGTGTGGCTTGTTAGGCAGGCTGCAAGTGCAACTGTAAAAAATTTGCTGGGTTAATTGTAAGAGCATGTATATACAACATCCATGTCCATATACACAAATCCGACCTACACCTTTAACACTAACTCTTTGGTGAGGTCTGTAGGAGCTTTTTGGAAATGTGCATGTAATCAGTCAGTATGCCGTAGACGTGGATCATAGTGATACTCCTGCAAAGTCTTTCCTAAAAACAAGTGCCATCCCTTTTGAATGGATGTTGATCCAGACATATATGTTCTGCAATACTCAGCCTGTTCAGTCATGAATATGTACTCACAAGGATTGTACATCACATTGTTTTCTGCAGAAAGATGCAGGAAAACTGCTCTTCTTTTTGCTGGGGCTTGTTATTGTACAGTATGTTGGCAGTGTTTATGTAAGTGTGCAGGGCTCATGTAGGCTACCTATTGAGCTGTATACTTATGCAGTTAAGGTCATTAAGATTACCTTTTCTCACAAGTGTACCTCCACATTTCACCACCCTGTTATTTTCCATCCATTTTTTTCTTGTCTCTTGTCTCTAGAAATCATCCGTTAGAGTGAAGTATGTGCCGACTTGTTCACATTCAGTAAAATAGACCTCTGGTGGAACAGCCCAGTGTGAACAGTGAACATGTGTAACCACACCATTACCTGTTTGTGTTTCCCATCTGTCATTTCATTCTGCACTGTGAGCAATGAGTTACACTGCAACTCCATTTACGGCACACGTTCAGTCTCACAGGCTGACAAATACAGCACACACCCAAGCACACATGTCCAGTGTGTGTTGCACTGTATATATTGTGATAAATTAGATGACTTTGTCCATTGTTTGCGCCGTGGGCAGCAATTACCTTTTACATGATTCTCCTGGAGCAACACAAGGATATAATGGTTTGTCAAATGTATCAAAAGATAAAGCATTAATGAGGTAGATGGTATGTTTTGGTTTTTCCTTTAACTAAGGTTTTATGTAATAACTTCAGCATTTTTGTTTTTGTCTTGTCAGCTGTTTCAGATGGTATACTTGAGTTTAAAGACGTATTGACTGATCTTTATTGATATTATACTGCAACATTTATATTTTCATGGTCCTTTGTTTTGCTTGGTTAAAGTCATGCACAGAAATTTTATTTCATTTAGACAACAGATTGCATTTCCAAAATACTGGTTTTTCAGGAAATCTGAATCATAAATACTTTATTAATCCCTTTGGAAATGAAAATAATCCTTCTGCCCTAAGAGTAACACATGGTATTGTTGATATGGTCATGTGACATTGTGTGGTGCACAGCTCCAGGAAGGAAGGAGATGCAATGTCATGAAGAGGTTTTGCAACCAATGATCAAACTAATTTCTGAGGTTACTCACAAGTTAATCATTGGGTCCAGCCGAGCGACGACCTGGAGAGAAATGATCATGGGAGGAGAAGTTTGCCACCTAAACAGCGGGAAAAGCATTTGCTGGTGTGATGAGTTGTTAACAAAATAACAGAAGCATAGATAGTTCATATCAAAGTAAATGATAAAAACTAGAAAATGGCTGTCATTCCAGAACAGCTGTGTGAATGCAATATGCTGGATGATTGAACTAAAATGCGGAGAAAGAGCTAAAAGTTTTTTAAAAACTGAAAGTGGTTGGGTTTTTTTTTTTTTTTTTTTTTTTTCTTTTGCATTTTGATGTTTTGGCAAACAATTTTATAGAAAAATGACTGATAATAAGGATGTATGTACCATGAACCGGTGTTTCCAAAAACAGATGGGCAGTAAGACCTGGGAAATTTAACTTTTATCTTAATAAAAATGTTCCAAAAAAGATTATCCAGTTACTTTTGGGAGATATTACTGTCAAGTGTATCACTGATTGCATAATTTCCATCCAGTATAAAGACAGGGTTGAACTGTTTTACCTTGATTTTCAGGTCAACTGTTGAGAACAAGGCCCACACAATGAAGCAATTTATTGTATTTGCAGACAATCTAAAGGCTCTTTTTGAGTGATGCAAGTTTGCACCAGATGCTGTTTTGTCAGCACAGACAATTTTGGTTTCACATTACATGTAGACCAGACTTGCTCACGCTGTTCCACGGAAGTGGAACAGCCAGCCCCAAGTGAACATAATCCCAGCTGGAAGCCGTCAGATTGCTGCAGCTGTGATGTTCACAAGATCCATTTTACAGGTGAATCATGCTTATGGATTGGTTATGCCTGGTTCTGTGAGATGCATATCTGTTTGAGATGTCACTTTTTGTAATAAACCATATATGTTTTTTTTATCATACATCAAGCTGATGTCTGAAGCTCTTCTTTTACCTGAAAGTATTTTTGTTACACCACTAACTTAAAGTTATTTACTACAAAATAGCATGAGCCAGAGGAGAAGATTTTCATATGATGAAGTCATAACATCACAGAAATAACCATGAAGACACCAAGGACACCAAATGAAGAAACAGCAGTACGGCACCGAGAAGGAGAAGTTGTCAACCATACGATGGCTTTATAAAACAACAGAATGTTATCAAGGACAATAAACTACAAAATGCCATCACAAACCATTCTTCCACATCACCTGCTTACATGAAAAAAGCAACACAATGGTGTCACAACCCAGAAGGAGGGTCACCATATTAGTTTTGATAATCTGGGAGAAATGTTTATGCCTAAAAATCTAATATTTCTAAATCGTATTTCTAGTATTGGGAATGTTTTGTAAGTCACAGTTAATGGGCATAGAGTAGTCTTATATTGATGAAAATATATTAATGAGTGTGACTGTCTGGGGAGAGATGTTGGTGAGATTTGGATGAAAAGTAATACATCATCAGCATAAGGACTTATTTTATGTTCTATATTTTTGGCATGGATTCCTTTAATTTCTTTATTTTGTGTCATGGTAGATGCTAAAGGCCCAATGAAAATAGCAAAAAGTGTGTAATCTATTATGTTAATTAATCTCTGTGTGTTAGTAGAGGAATGTCTACCTTTAATAAAGCCTGTTTGGTCAGGATGTAATATTAGAGGGGTTATTTTTTTCTATCCTACTGGCAAGAGCTTTGCTATTGTTTTAAATTTGACATTTATTAAAAAAAAAAGTTCCTATTTGAGTGCAAATGTTTTCTCTTGTTCGTAAAATCACTCTTCTGTGGATTCTGTGTAGTGACATTAACAATATTTACTCGTCAGTCCCTGATCCCTCAGGTCGGAAGCTATGTTATGGGGGGTAATTAGGAAACCCATAATAAACCCAAATCTATACACAATTTTATTTTCTTTGTAACGGGTTCAATATAGTCAGTTCTGGAGCACTGATGGCTTTCCTAGAAATTAACTTAAAAAAATACCACACATTTTAGAAAGTCATCACAGTATACAGTAGTTTTTCTCATGTTAGTTTCATGTGTAACTAAAAGGGAGCTGTTTTCTTTGTTTTCTTTAGTGTTTACAAAAGAATGACAGGGATTTTGAAGGGTTAATCCTTGCAATAAATGGATACTCACAACACTTACAAGGACCATATGTTATACTAGCTAAAAGAAGGGACTTCCTTCCATCTTATCTGATCACTTTGCAGACATGACACAACTAGTTGTAAATAATAATCATATTCTTTTGACTTTTTTATCATATTGAGAAACATGCCACATGATGGAAACTGCGGGTGGTGTCAACTTCAAGACTTACTGAACCAAAGTGAGCTAACTTTAGGCTTTGACACTCATGGAATGTTTCATTATGAAGGCAAAGTTTCTAACTACATGGGTCAACACTTTATTTCCTGTAATAAATAATTACACTCTGTCACTTTCTGACATCTTAAAGATATTACTCCAATTTTTAGACATGCATTTAAATTACCGTGAATGATCGCTCCTGTTTTCTCAGCACAGGCCTGACTAAGGTTATTTCACCTTGAAGGAAAGCAAGTTTATTTACTAAACTTTCTCCCTCAGGCTGATTTGACCTGTCACACTTTGGCATAGAAGCTGCTAGAACCTCTTGATCTCCACCCAAAGTTGAAATATTAATGTACCACTGCCAACCCAAATGTGCTGCAGGATAATGATGTATAATTTACTGTAATTACTGATTTCCTGCTCCAGTGTGACGAGATAAGTAATATGTTCTTCACAATATTAACATTTATAACCCCAAACAGTCACAGTTAAACTGAACAGAGATTAAGTGTGTCATACGCAAACACTCAAGAATATAATGAGCTGAGCTTCTATGATTGTATGCCATAATTATCAACTGAAACCACCTGGTATGGAAACATGAAGCACAAAGCATAAAGTATAAAGCACTTTTCCTTCACTTTAACGCATGTTTACATGTGGGAGTCTGTTTTTGTCCTCTATCCATTTTCAGAGCACAGTACTCCTCAAGGGCTCATTTCTAAATAACTTTTAGATCACAATTACCAGCACACATAAAGTACACACATACAAATATGGATAAATACAGATACAGAAGGTGTGTATTTGGCTTCACACACACACGAGTGAGGAGGATATGTGAAAACAAGGTTAGTGTAAAACCTACTGAATAAAAAGCAACAGAGTGTTGATACTGTCCATACAAATTCCAAATACAGACTGTGGACAGTGATGTATTCATGAATAGAGTTTTTTTTAATTATGCTGGTTGCTATACTCTAGAGTTAATTTTTCATACTAAAGCAGCTCATTCAGTTCATAAGCTTAAAAAAATCAATGCAGGCTTCTGATTTACCTCGAACACAGGAGCACCCACTTCCTGTTTCCAACTGTCAAGTGGAGAATATTCCCTACTGACTCCAATGAAGCTTTAGTTTCTCAAGTGCAGAAACTTGACAAACCACACAAGTTGAAATACTACATAACTTACACTTCAGAGCACTTCCAGCTTGAAACGCAGCAGTGGATTTTGTGAAAAAAAATGGGATTTTTTTTCTGTTTTGAAACACGCAGGTGCTACTGTGGTTATTTTCTTGAAAGTCAACACTTTGTTTTTGAACGTTCACTCAGCCATAGAACTCTCAAAGACTTGTTTTCTATGAATTTTGACTGTTGCCATCTGGGAGCTCTTTTTCCATTTTTCTTTCATTTATTTGCTAAACCTGAGTAGACAGACCTGACTCCCATCAAAAACACACCCACCACTATGACTGACTTAATAACTCAACTTCTCTACTTGAAAAACCCAAACTGAGACCAAAACTTTGCAAACAGATGCATTCATCATCTCTGATAATCATCCTTTTAGAATAACTAATTACTTTTCATAAATCACAGTAATTGTGGGCATTAAGCTGCACAAGCTTGTAACACTGATTGCAAATTAGAAAGAAGGTCACTGTGCATGTGCTTGTGTAGCCCTTGTGTAGATTGAGCAAACTGTATATTTAAGGTCACTGTTGGTGGGAGTTCATCTGTTTTTATTTGGAATCTTCAGAAGATGGAAGACTTACAGGTTTCTCATTGTTTGCTTATTGTTTCCATTAATATCCCCCAGATTTTATTGCCAGAAATATGGCTTGAATATCATCAAAGCATTAAGACTCTCCTTGAAGTGTTGCTTTAAAGGTGAGACAGGAACTTGTACACCTGCTGCCACTCAGGGTGATTTGTTTGTGGACTTGTGTGTCCAGCTATTGTTTTCTGACAGGGAGGATTTAAAGCTACTGGAAACAAACAGCTGACACTTGCTGCCACTGAAGCATAAGGCATGACATCAGAGCTGAATAAATAAAACCAGGAGCTTCATGCACATATTCCAAGTTTTTTTTTTTTTTTTTGAGGCAGAATATACATAGGTAGTGCTGTGATGCTGTGTTTGAAAGGAGACTGGGTAAAGTACATATTTATTTGTCAAGTCCTGACCACAGGACGTCTGGTGTCATCAGGTTTACATACATGGATGTTATGTAGTTTTAGATTTATTGAGCTTTTAATAGCATACATCATCCCATTCATTAAATGAAAAAAGTGCATTGAAAAAAACATAGCATTAAAAGAGCAACATGTGAACACAATCAATGTATGTGTGAAAGATATCAATTTCTTACATCCCCAACAGGTTAAATTGATTGGGATCTCAGAGGTTTAATAAAGTACTTATACATCAACATCACTCTGCTGACAGAAATCCATAACTCTTAACTGAGTGAAAATCCATGTGCAGACAATCGGAGGCCCAGCTTATCCCCTCAGGAAGCAGCTGATGAAGGGCTTCTCCAACCATTATGCACTCAAGCAAAGCTTTAATTACTGCTTGAGCTCCCCATGGATGGGAGTAGAAAAAAATTTTGGACATCTAAAAGATCACTGAAGGTGTCTGGCCTAGCATAATCTGCACTGCTAGCTCAGAGGTATTGGCCAGCATGATTGTGATTAAAAAGAAGACAGCAAAACCAACAGGTAAAGGTACTTCGTTGACTATAAAGTGACATGCAAATATTATAAAGAAAAGGAAAAAAAAATAAATAAAAGAAAAAGGCACCACCAAGCTACTAACTATTTAGAAAGTGCAGCACTATTTACCAAGTCAAATACAAAGCACACCAGTGCTAATTAACTGCACTGGAAGTGAAGAAAGTAAACATCTGTGAAGCAGGAGAACACACATAAATGAACTGCAACAATAAAAAGATGAAAGCAGGTCCGCTGATGACTAAATATTTAATGTGCCATGTCACATATCCCTAATGGATCTTGTCTGTACCCCACTCTAAAATAAATGTATTAATTGGAGAACCAGGTTTTCAAAAAAGCCATTAACTGAATGTACCACATCTCAAACCTTAAAGCAGATGGGCTACATCAGCAGACGACCATACTAGGTACCACTCCTGTCAGCTAAAAACAGGAAACTGAGGCTACAATTCACAAAGACTCACAAAAACTGTAGAATAGTGACTCACAGTGTAGCCATCCTCTGGGTACACTTTCTACACAATTCTGGATTCCCGACATCATTTCAAGGCTACAGAGCAGTGCTGAGGCTTCTGGCATTGCAACATCAACAGAGCCAAGATTGTTGTGTGGTGCAACTGGCCAGTAAATCTCCTTTTACTGTTTGTGCTGGCTGTTCTGTCACTGTTGATAGTTTTGTGGACCTCAAAGCCCCATCTTCAGCACACTATGCACTTATTGAGCACCCTGTCTCTCCTTTACCTGGTGGTCTATGCATCCAAAACTTCCTGGTCACCCTGCCAAGTCATGCTCCTAACAAAGTTCCAGTTACTGAAAGGAATAAGTCTGAGCAAGACATCCTGATTCCTCCGCCGACACTGATTGCTAACATTAGAGAACCCGCCAGTGTTTTGTCCCAGCAAGTGCAGACCAAGCCTGTTGCTACCGAACACTCAAATTTGCTGTTTAACTTTGACAACAAAATGCCAGAGGTTTTTTCACTGCATGATTTAGATTTTGGCTGCAGCAATAAAGTCTAACACCATATCAAGTTGGATGATGAGACTCCTTTTAAACACTGTGCTTGACCAATACACCTACAAGACATCAAGGAAGTTTGCAACACCTCCATGACCTCCTTGAAGCTGGTGAGATCTGGGTATTTTAAACGACTTTATCCTGGAGATGTTTGTGCATAGATTATTGGAAGCTTAATCTACAGTTGGTGAAGGATGCCTACCCACTTCTTAATCTTGAAGACTCCTACCAGACTCCAGATGGTTAACAGTCTTTAATTTGAGGTCCAGATATTATCAGATCACTATGATTGAGGAGGACAAAGTCAAAACTTCTTTTTGTTACGCGATTAGGCTTTTAGGAATTTGACCACATGCCACAGTGTGTTACTAATGGTCCAGCACTTTCCAACACCTGATGGAAAAATACATGAGTGATCTACACCTGAAGGAAGCACTTACTTTTACTGGATGACATAATAATCTTCTTGGATACACTGGAGGGGCATTAGAGGAGGCTGTTGCGTGTCCTTGGTTGGCTGAAGGATCACGACCTGAAGCTCTCTCCAGAGAAGTGTTAGTTCTGCTATGCATCTGTAAAATATCCTGGGTACATGATATCTGAAACAGGAGTTTAGATTAACCCAACGAAAACTAAGGCATTAAAATCCTGGTGAATTCCAACAAATCTTTAATGAGCTAAGATCTTTCCTGGGTTTCGCTGGTTATTACTGTTGGTTTATTATGAACCACGCCTCTCTTATCAGACCAATGAATTATCCTTACAAAAGGTTACCCACCAGACAACGTGAACTATCAACTCAGTATCTCAATGTCAAACAATCTGTCATTACTGGCAAAAAGTGTACTTGCTACACTTACTGGGATTTAACTACAAACCCAGATTCCAAACAGACTGAGAAAAGGCTTGAGGAAAGCCACGCATCCATCAGTACACGCTTATATGCTTAAGTGAGACCTATTTGTCCTGTACTTTGTGTACGTTTTTAATTGCTCCTCTGGGAGGAATACAATGACACAAAATGAATTAATGGTAACTGCCCTCTTGGGTTTAGAAGTCCTCTTTGAACTTCAAACAGAAACATAGCTTAACTTTGTTATACAGCTGATTCCTTCATTTTTCCATCCAACAAGCAGATTCAGAAAGTGTATCTTGTCATTGACTTTCACTGGTTGAAATTGAATGTGACAATTCTTTATTATTTTAATGCACCCACATTCACACACATACATATACACGTGTGTTTGAAAGGGAAGTGAAATAAATGCTTCATTCAAAATGCACCACTATTCTTGTGTACTTGAGTAAGAGTTGTTATTATTTTAAAGGAGATTTATGAAGAATATAGCTTTTTGTGGGCTCTTATTTTAATGTCTGAATTAACTACCTACTCAAAACTCAAATAAAACAAATCTGACACCTTGTTTGGCCCTGCTTTGATCTGAAAATGTATAGACCAGTCCTTGCTCTGAGTGCACTTATCTATCTCTACTCTTCCTCTATTTTTATTTTTTTTTTTCATTTTGATTTGCAATTAATTGCAAAATTTTAGCAGCAGTTTTACAGTTCACTTAACTTTAGAAAGCAAGAGCATGTGATGATCATTGTCCACCAAAAGAAAGGGGAAAATTGTAGTTTTTGTGAGAAATTAAAGAAAATTTTGTCATTTTGTTAAGAAAAACCCTTCCACACAGGGTTCACTCAGAGAGAAATGGAAGATAAATGAGCTTGGCCCAGATCAACCCAATTTATAAAATCCAACAGCAGGCTAGTGACTTAGGGAAAGACCTCAGGCTTCGTGATCAGTATGAGAATCAGAATAGCTTTTATTGTCATTGTGCACGGTACAGTGATATTTGGGTGTTTTGCAAGAGTGCACACACACACACACACACACACACACACACACACACATATAAATTTAAATTGCACTCCTTCACAAATTAAAACTTAATTGTCAATGCAGTATTTTTCCATCAATAAATGTTTGAAAGTGAAAGTTTAGAGTCCCTTAGGCACCCAGGCAAAATTTATAGGGGGTCCTGGTGGAAGCATTCTGATTGACTAGAGTTTCCATGATCAGCCACAAAGCTGCAGAACAGCCGCTCTGCCTATCAGAGAGTCCTGGTGAGGATTCCTGTGTAAATCTCATTCCTTGACCAAATACAGTATATTAAACATTTTTATTAGAAAAAAAAATCCTAAACTCTTATTTGAAAATCATTTGTCTCACTAGATCTATATAAATCAAATGTAACATGCTTTAGGAAAGACATTTTATGACACAGTGCTCTGTATATTCTGTGGGGAAGGTGAAGGTTAAAGATGTTACCTGATATGAGCCTGTCTTCAGATTTCTGCACTGAAATAAGGCACCTTTGTAATAATCTGAAAATGAGTGTGTTAGATTGCCTCAGAGACATCTTGTTCCCAGAGGACACCGGCAGGTTATAATGATGATTCCAGGCTTTCTTTCCTCCTCTCTTCCCATGTTACTCACTCCCTTTGCCTCTTTCTGTTAAACTAGGACAAGGACATACAGAGACATTGTAGTGCATATTAGTGTCCTGCCCTGGACACATACACACACCCTTGCATGCAGTACCACAGTGTCTTGCCTGAAGGTGACTGTGGGAGATGAGAGGAACCAGTCATTTTGTTACAGTTACCTCCTGTTTTATCATATAAGCACAGGCCATCCACATGGCACAGTAGGCAAGGACAAAAGACATCTCCTCTATGGTTGTAGTCACGTAATAGAGTAAAGCAGAAGCAGCAAAAAACTGTGCTACAGAACCCAAACTGTGAAAAACATGAGTTGGAACTAACCTTAATGAGCTTGAAGAGACCAGACAGTTTGGTTTTATATAAGCTTCTTGAGTCATGGTATTGCAGCCTGAATTAGTGCGTGAATACTATTATGTATGCTGTGTGTCTGTTCAATACATAGCATTTATTGCTCATGTTTGCACAATGTGATGAATGAAACTCTATAACAGTTCAAATATGTCACATGTCAATGTATGTATCTTGTAGTTGCTACTCTAATGGAGTTTTAACAGATCTCCCTATTAATAAATAAAGATAAACACAACTAATCCAGAAGGCTTCTCCTCATATCCCCATGAAGACCTAACCATGGGAACATATCATTACGGTTCTCAGATTTCTACACTGGCTTCCTGTGTGCCAAAGAATTCATTCATTCATTTTCTTCTTTTTAGTTTATTTATCCTTTCATTTCTTTTATACCTTGCTGTAAGCCTTTTAATGTGTTATCTTTGAGTTGTTCTGCATATGAAACAAGCTAAACAGATAAACCTGTCTTGTCTTGCCTTTCATTTCAGTCTGTGTACAGTGACAGGATGACACCATCCGTGTTCATTTATACAGAACATAACCTTTTAGAGAGGCATTTAATGAAAGAAAAAAAAAAAAAAAAAAAACATTAAAATGCCAAAAAATGATAATACGAAGGAAAGTAAAACAATGTCAGAACTCCAGAAAGATACAATCAGTAAAGGGATACCCAACAGGTGCAGTCATGCTCCATGACTAGATCAAAAAGATGTCACAAGGGATGAACTGCTTAGCAAGTGTCTCAGGCAGAGGAAACTGGAAAAAAAGGAGTTGGGGAACCATCATGGGTGGAAAAACCCCTACATAGAATGCATTGCCGACAGACAGTCAAGTGGCAGATATGAACAAGTCTAATATGAACAATGGTTAGAGAGGGCTGGATTGAAGGACAGCACAGAGGTGCTAATCATGGCAGCACAGGAGCAAGCCTTGAGTACCAGAGCAATCGACGCCCAGATCTACCATAACATGCAGGACCCTGGTGTAGTAGATCTAAACAATCCAGCAAATAACAGCAGGGTGCATGATACTGGCAGACAAAGAATACATGGAACACCATAACCAAGGAGCTGGCATAGTGTACAGAAACATCTTTGCAGAACATGGACTGGAGACACCTACAGTATGTCACAATAGAAAGCACCTCTCAAGGTGGTGGAGAAAAAAAATAGCTAAGTTTCTGTGGGACTTCCAGACCCAAGCCAACGTAATGGTGGTGGCCCAACAACAGAACGTAGTGATCATGGATACGTGGCACAGAAAAAGCCATTATGATCCATGTAACCATCCCGAACGATGGCAAAATCAGTAAAAGGGAGAGAGCAGGTTTATTAAAATGAAGAGAAGTTTTCAGTCTGGAACTTAAGAACAAAAACGTCTCTTCATTTATCTTTGTCTGTTAAAACCCATGCAGATGGGCAGAACATCGTGATTTTCGGATGGGAAACTGCTCCCAAAAGGCAGAGAAAGAAAGAGAAACTTTTTTTTATTAATTATTATTATTTTTTTAATAAATGCTGCTTTAATTTAGGCAAGACAGCAAAGGTAAGACATGTTTTCTAACTGTTTTTTACTAACCTAAAGCATAAATCGGGTCTTCTTCTGCCTCTGGTTCAGTGAATCTTGGTCAAAGCGAGATGAAACTTCCAGCTGTGGAATCTGTGAGATGTGAGCTTTTGAGTAGAGGAGTCGTTTGTCCGTCTAGTGGACATGGGGAGAAATCATGTGTGTTTACATATTTTCGGACTTTGTGTACTTGGTCTTTTTAATTATTGTTGTCTTAACTAAGCTAAAAATGAAAAGTTAGAGAACTTACAGTCCAGAAATCTGAATAATGACACT
>JBAFTA010000022.1:6697415-6709400 GCA_036919975.1 Melanotaenia parkinsoni
AGCTTCTCTAGTCCTCCTGTTTGTGGAATTTTGGCCTCTCCTCCTGGTCTGGTTAACCCTGGGCTGAGTTTTAGGGCAATTTCTTGAGTTTTTAAAGATCTTTGCATTACATTCACCATCATTCATTTTCATATGAGTCAACACATCGTATTTATTATGCAGTGAGACTGCAGGTGGTGGAGTAAGTGCTGGAGCTTTAAATTTCCTGCTGGATTTACCTCTGCAACGAACAACTTCAGACCAGGTTCTGGCCAGGGTTGATGACTTTGGTCTGGCACCAACACTGTTCCAGTAGGGGAGATCAGTCTGATGGTCCAGTTTGGGATTTTGAACACATCCAAGGAAGTGAATCAGCCAGGTCTGTAGCAGCAGGCCTTCGCGTATGGAGATGTGACTCAATCCATTTGACAACTCAGTACCTTGTACAGAAGCTACTACAGAGTCAATAAATTCTTCATTCACACGAATGTCTTGCAGTGTTTCAATCCTCGTCTCCAGCTGTGTCATCCTCAAAGAAAGTTGCTCACACTCAGTGCAGCTCACTGATACTGCAGGGTTAGGAGACATCATCCCACTAGTTCTCCGATGGCAATCAACTAAATTTATCAAAAAATGTATTCGCTCCAGTGATTTATAAGTGACCAGGAGTCCTTGCTCCTAAATTTCTTGCCGGTAAAGATAAGAAAAAAGAAAAAAACCAAAGAAAAAAAAAATATGTGGGAATATCTATTTGAGAAATAGTGACAGACTACATATAGTAAAACATCAGTAGAAATAAATGTCAGTACTTTTAGCACAGCTAATTAGAACTATTACAGATGCCATGCTTGTCTTAGTGAGAACAGTGAAAAAGAAATGTGCAGTTTTTCCTTCCAACTGTAGCAACAAATGCCACAGCTCCTCTAGTTACAAGCAGCTTCCCGTGTTTGCTTTCCTACTGCTGTGTAAAGTGAAAGAGGTTAGCCCCAAAGCTAGCTGCAGCTTCGGCCCTGGAGAAATCATCTACCCTGTGTCTAATGGTCTGGAGGCAGAATCAGGAAAGGTTAACAGCTGAGTTTGCACCAATGACAGAAGCAGCTGACTGGAGCAGCATGGCAGTATTTCACTCAACTGGGGAACAAAGTTGAATGCACATTTTGCTGAATAAAACTAACCTTGGCTTTACCAGCACAATGAGGACTCACTGATTAAATAGTCAGATAAATTTTGAGTCTTTGCAGAAAAAAAGACAGAAACTCGACAAAGTAACTTGTTTTGTTGGAGCTTAGTGCTCAGGAGGAGGCAATCCTCAGCTCAAGGACAGCTACCCCATAGACACAAGCTACAGCTCTTCAATGCCAACCCAGGTTTAAATCTCAGCCTCAGGCCCTTTGTTGCATGTCACCCCTTCTCCCTCTGACCCCCCTTTTCCTGCCGACTTACTGTCCAAGAAAGTCCAAAAAATCTTTAAGAAAACACTCTTGTGAGTGGAGGGCATGCATTAATGATGTCATGTCTAATCAATTTTAAATTAACCAATTTTTAACTTAAAAATCAATTAAATATCGATCCCCAATAAATATATAACACATGAAGGACACAGTATCTTTTGATGTAAGTGTGAAAATGTAACAAAAAAATGTGTCGACAATGTTCAGCACAAGTGTGACTTATACAAAGCCAACTAATGGCCTGACTTTACTGCATCCGAGGCACAATGATTTTGACTATAATGATAAGCTGACAGAAAATGGATGTTGGCGCATCTTATAAGACTAAGGGAACTCACTGAAGGGCATAAAAAGGGTGTCCTTTAGCAGCGCTGCATTCTGCTGCTGTCCAGCACGCGATAGGCTTTTATGGAAGGTGCCACAGCTGAAGAAGCAGGCAGTTGAATGATGTGATACCCACACGCAATCAGCTCACACATATGTCTGCCCACTTTACCATTACAGCAAAATGGCTGGGCAGGATTATACTCCGTCTCTGTTTCGTGAGGCAAAGGATTCCTCTGAGAGCTGTGATGAATTTATCATTAGTCCATTTTCAGGGAACAACGTGGTGGTTCCCACACGCCATGCAGCTCTGACCTATCACTTTCACTTAAATGAACATAGGGTTAGAGCAGAACTGGTGGAAGATTTAAATAACATGCGTGAGATGAAAACAGAAAGAGAGAGGGGGATATGCAATCAGTTAGAGCATGGGAGAATGGATGCTTATAAAAACACAAATATAAGATGAAAGGAGGACGCTGGCATTAGGAGGAACGGGAAGTGCCTTCTCTATCTGCCTCATCAGTTTCACTTAAGTTAAACAAGAGCTGTGGTGAACAGGTCATGTTAAAGAGAAAAGAAGAAGAAAGAAACATTAAGAAAAAGAATTTAAACCACTATAGTTAAACTAAAGAGGACACTCTTAAAAGTAGTTTAATAATTAAAGCAGACCAAATAAATGGTCTGTAAATCTGAGGTAAAGAACAAACATCACCAGGTTCGTGCTATATCCTGCGTTGAAGTCTAGATACAATATAAAACTGAGGGTAGTGGAGACGGGCAGCTTTAGTGCTGTTTTTATTTCTTTTTTCTTTTAATTTCTTTTAATTCTTTTATTTTTATTGTAATATTTTAATGTTTTATATTAAATATTCTATTAATATTCTTGTACATGAAATGTGTTTTCAAATAAACTTACCTAAAGTATACATAAAAAAGGGGGGGAAAGCGTGAACTACTATCTTTTGATGTGACTGGCAAACACTTCGGCCATTATTGATGCGAACTGGCTGAGCCAAGTAGAATAAGTCTACTCTCTAATGGCTGATTATTTTTAATCTAACCTCATGCTTTCTCAGATGCTTGTTCTGCCATCCGTCCTCTAATTTTTTAACTCATTTTTTTACTTGCAACCGTTTTACAGGGAACTGTTCTGTAGAAAATCAAATCTTTTTACAAAGCAAATCTACATTTAAAAACATTTCCTTTCCGTCAATCTTCTACAGATAACAAGATAAAATTCTTAAGTGATTTATTTTTAATAAATGCAATTACCTACATAGAGACAAGCAATTAATTTTGATTAAATATTCAGCAAAACCCAAATTTGCTTAATCAGATATTTTTTTTGTCTTACATCAAATGTGTTTCTCAATATCTGCACATATGAATAAAACTTTAATTAAAATTATGTTTTAAAATAAGAAAACTTTGTAAAATAAACCCTTTTTATCAAATAAATGACATGTCTCTTGATGTGATTCTTTTTGACCAGACTTAGTAAGATTATTGAACACTGATCATTAAAGATCCATAATCTTCCTAACTAATAGCAGTCTCTGGTGTAGGACAGGTGTTTTGTTCCTCTGCCACCTGTGTGCACAGTTATTGGAATTTAATGAAGTCACTTGTTTAAAACACTTGTAAAAGACTCTGATGAACTCCAGGAAACCCAAACACTTCCAATTTATGTGCTGATCATCCATCACGTGATTCTCCATGGACCCCCAAGCTGTACTGCGATTTCACACACTTCATGCAACATAGCACACAAACACCCACTTTAACATGCCACTTGGCACGCTCCCCCCTACCTTCACATCAGCATGCATTCACACAGTCTTCGAGTTTCCGACACAGCTTTAATGGCTCCGAGTGAAGTAGAAAGACACCTGACATGCTGACAGCTGGCACAATAACTTGCACACGCACAGACATTCACCCACAGAAGCCATCTTCACTGTCACAACAGCTTTTAGGTGGAGAAAATGTATACACACTTGACGTGTAGACACACACAGATTCACTGAAAGGTAGATAAATGCATATTTGTCTCTAGAGGGGAAATTCATGCAAAGCGACTGGCAGCCGTCACATGTTTGTATGCATGCAAACACACAGAACATGAGGTTACGCACGGCCTTGTTGATGAGCCGCAGCAACATGATAAAATTTGGAATCGGTAAATTATTTTAAATACAACCAGTGTGTTATGTTGTATCTTTAATGCATCCAACATACTGTGGAGACCTGTGTATCTGTGTGTGTCCTCACGTGAACAGTGTCTGTGTGTGTGCAGATTGAGCAATCGCTTGAAATTTACCTTTGCCGCTGACATAGCTTTAAGTGTGTGTGTGAAAAGTAGGCCAACGAATGACAAGCTCCATTTTTCATTGCCTTTACTTCTGAGGCAGACTGGGAACAGATGCCTCAATGGGACGCAGAAACACACACTCTCCCAGAAAAAAACTGCCAACGTGCTGGCCTTAGTTAACCTTGTTCTGTTTAAGTTAAAATCACTTCCTTGTGTAGTTGTTTAGGCACATTATAAACCAGAGCTGACCTTTCTCACATTGAAGCTGTGTTATTGTTAATTTTTTATCTCTTCCCTTATATCAGAAGCAGTTTGAGGTTTCCATGCCAAATATGTGATGTGGGTGTTGGTTATAGTCTTTGCTCTGCAGCATCAAATTACATCAAGTAGAACATATTGTACTTTTTGTATTTTCCCATTTCCATTAGTGTTATAAAAGTAGTCACAGTCCTCACACAATAAGTAATTTTATCCATTAAGAGACATTGCTTCTGTAACCCCCAAAATTCCTTATTCATACTTCAGACTTTTCTTCTTGAATTATTGAAATAACCTTGTAGAACATTAGCATAATTAGCCTGCTTATAGTCTTGTGGGGTATGCCTAAAAAACTAACAGCGAACCTTTAATTTGCCGCCATGTTTGATCATTCAAAACAAATTGGACCCTTTAGGAAGGAGTTGAGTTTTTAAAAGTATCTGCAGCTTCGTGGTACGAGAAAAATACTTGTTATTAACTAAATTAATTACAAAATTTAGACCTTAAGTTAAAAGCACTGAAATGTGCACAAAGATAAGTGTGGTTTAATTTCATGTCTTGATTGGATAAATAACAGAATTCAATTCAACTGCAGTTCAACTTTATTTGTAAAGCATAAATTCACAACAAAAAGGTATCTCAAGGTATCCAGTTACAATCTAAAGGATTCAAGCATTGGTCCAGTTCATTATTATGTAATAAATAAACACAGCAGTGCCACACAGTCAGGGTATCATGAGGTCCAGAAGGGTGGGACAGCTATGTGAAGGAAGTGAGTTCATAGTTACCTTTGACACTATTAACCCACCATGATTTCACACTTATGATAATTGATTTTTTCATTTTTTTTCATCTCATTCCAAAACTTCCAGGTGTCTTTGAAGTTTATTCCCAAATCCAACCTTTATAAAACCTTTTTTCTTGCCTTCAGTTATTGTTTCCGCTACATGATCCGGTGCGATCCACATGGAGCTCCATCTGGTTCAACCTCCCACAGTCTCATTTCAGCAATTAAGGCATGTGATAAACAGATTTTACAAACATAGAATATCTGTCAAATGTGCTTTTACACACACACCAGTGGCTCCCTCTCCACATTTAAATACCCTGCCCAACTATCAAAACAGTATTAATAGTACGGTTATAAGACACACTTTACTAAATGGCTCTCAGTCTAACTAGCAGCTGTTTTGACAAAGCTGGTTATCCAGTGCTGTCACCCAAAGCTGTTGAGTCACACTGTGACTAAATGTGAAGTGAAACAGCACCCCTGCCCCTCCACCCCGCCCCCCGCCCCTCAAGTTCTCTTAAACTTTTCAGAACTATTTTGCAATTTCAGCCAAAATACTGCTTATCATCCGAAATGTGTTTTGTTGCCTGCTAACAATAATATGCAAATGAATATGTTAACGTTGGTGTGTATGTGTGTGTTTGTAAGACACACACACTGTGCTAAATTTTTTATGATGCATTTTTAATTTCTGGACTTTATGCATTTTTAGAACATAGACTAAGATAATTACAATTTAACCCAAATGATAATGACAGCAAGCACAGATGAAAAAAGCACACAGCCTTTATTATGGCAAAGCATTAAACTCCCACCGAGGATGACAGTGATGTTAAAAGTTAGGCTGTTTTCTGCAACCTGAAAATTCAACGTGATACCATCATCAGGGAAGAAGGGATTCTAAGGTTTATAAATCCACAACTGGAATTATTTGTATGATGGATGATCTGTTTGTGTAAATTTGGGGGACCTGCAGGTTAGTATTTTAGAACAGTTTCACACACGAGTGGTTTTTTGACTCATCGCTACACGGCTACCTTTTATATTTTATGTGGCTAAACAAACTTTTTCTAAATCCCTTGAGTCATGAGCTTTTTTTTTCCTGTTATGTTTACTCCTGTTTTGATGCCTTGACTTTGGCATTTTATGGTTTTATGGAAATGGAATTGATGATATTTGGACAAGAAGGCAAAGCTTGAGGGTTAGAAAGACCAGAAGATCAGAGAAACCACTAGCACAGGATCAGAGGGTGTGAATTAAGCTCATAGTACCATAGTAATTTGTAGAAAAAATTGGTTAATTTCTTATTTCAAATAAGGAAAATAATGTCGTTGGAGCTAAAATTGTTCAAGGACAAATTCTAAATGTGTCTTTGTAGTTTTACCCTTTGACATTTCAAACAAGGACAATCTATATAACACTGTTGTTTATCAATTTGCATTCAGTCCATTTTATATTTACTCTACAAACAACTATAATTCATAAATATGAGCTATATAAACTGTCTTTTTTTCCGCTTTTTTTTCATTTGCATGCCATTAGAACTGTTGTGATTGTATCGTACATGAATATAACTGGAGGAGGAGTGGTAAAGCAGATAGTTGTGTACTGTACCTACATCACAAACGCAATAAATATTAGACGTTTCTTACTGAATTTTCAGCTAGAAACATCTTTTTCCTCTAACAGCTCATCACAGGCAACTTTGAGCAGTTCTTCTCATGTAGCAGCGATCCCTTTCTGCATGATTTCTCTTCCAGCATTGACAAAACAACAGGGACTCCTGCCCTGGCTGCCCAGAAACTTGGACTAATGCTAGACAACCAGCTGCTGTTGTGATGCTCATGCTGGAGCCAAATCCTGATCCTGCAGGTATACACTCCACAAAACCTGTCAAACCAGACACTGTCTCACCATGAAAGCTGACCAGTGAGCGCTTTAGGCCTGAGCTCACAGCATTTCCTTTTGTGGACTTGGCCAGCTGTTCATTTTATGCTTACAGCTGAGCAGCTCGATGACAGGCAGGTACCAACTGTTTTGAAACCTCATTGCTGCCCTGTGAAAAGGATCATATATGCAGGTCTTGAAGAACCAGCTTAATTTATCAGATTCTGTAGCTTGGGTTAATAACAACTTAGGAGAAAACACAAAAAAGAGTAAGTTGTGCAAGTTTAATGACTCTGTATTTGCATATAAGCACTGTTTGCTGAATGAAACAAAGTCGCTTTGCATCGCCAGCACTAAATGAGGCTGAAGCTACACTTAAACCACCAAAAATAGAAGAATAGTATAGTGCCTTTAGACTTCTCCCATCTAATTTACCTTCCTGTATTGCTCTAAATTGCTCATTCATAGTAGTTCATAGGCATAAAGGCACTGGCGTGCACAGATAGAGCACTTGCCCTTGCTGGAAAAGTGCCCTTTTTATCAGAATTATTTTTTATATACTTTATGTGGCCCACTATGTTGATGTGATCACACACCCCTTGCACACACATGCACGTGTGCACACACCCGTTTCTTTCCCGTCATTTCTTTGGCAACGTGATCACGCAAAGAGAGTGCCAACGGGGCAAATTGTAAGCATGTGCATTGGGCGTTGCAGCAGCTGGACCATCTGCGAAGTCACCTCCCACCGCTCCACCTGCCACTACTCAGGTAATGCTGAACTATTTGGAGGGCATCTTTTGCTCCTAAACTAAGCCTGATACCAAACTATTCGTCCCTGTTGTGAAGTAGCCTGTCCGTCTCAATACAGCCTGAAGGACTGAGTCTAAATTAGCCCACTGCCTGGTTAACAAGCTTGGCACTAGCCATTATCTGTGCTACCTTGCCAAATGCTAAGTGGTCGCTACAAACACGGGTATGATTGACTTTTTCTTCCATGAAGTTTTCACAACGTATTCATAAACCACATCGCACAGCGTTCTCCAGTTGCCCATCTCTTTTGTTGCAGACTGTAATAATTTAAAAATGTTTTTTTTTTTTTCCGTTATTTCAAGCAGCATTATTCTAAGCAGCCTATGACACTGTTGGCCTCGGCTTTTATCAATTGCAGCATGCCTAGGAAAGAGAGATTATGAAAAAAGAAGTCAAAGGAGCTACACCAGGCAGCTCAGGGAAGCAGCTCTGTGCTGGCCTGGATGAAGCCATCAAGCAGCAAGGAGGATGAGGAGGAAGATGATGAAGGAGAAAGGTCAGAGCCAAGTTCAGAGTCATGTTAACTGTTTAAGGCATTTTAATAGATAATAATAAATAATAATTCTTTACACTTCTATAGCGCTTTTCTAGACACTCAAAGCATTCTCTCTACTGTCCCGCAGTAGACCATCTACCAGCATGGAAGATGAGGACGACAGGGAGAGCAGTGTCAGATCAGTACCATGTTCATATTTCAATAAATTTTCTGTAATGTTTTTTTTTTCACACTATAATTAAACATAGGTGGCATTTCCACGCTACTGCATAAAGGGTTTAATATACATATAATACCTTCAGAGGAAATGTATGACAGAAAGAGGTAAAAAGCAGGAGATAGATACACCTGCACAGAATTTAGTCCTGAAGGAGTTCCTGTGGGTAGAAATTTACCAAAAATCCCAACAAATATAGGAGGCAGTTAAAACTTTCCAATGCAATTAAAATGACGTATTTGTAGCAAACAGACTTCAACCAAAGGTGCAATGGTTGCAGGGAAACCAAAACAGAAATCCAGGGAGGAGGAGTGGACAGTAACATGACACTGAACAAGGGAAACCTGATAGTATATTCTAAAAAATGTGGTGATTTGCACCTGGGTTCAGCGAGTGAATGCCACTCACTTGCACTGTTATAGGGCAAGAAGTAAAACTACATGCAGTTTGCAAGAAAGACATTGTTACTTAATGAGAAGAAGAATCAAACTAAAATAGAAACAAGGAACATCATGACAGTTCCTTTGTGTACTTCTCAGAAATAAACTGTATACATTTAGAAATGGTTTATTAGTATTATCTGGTGAGGTCTTAGATTGAAACTGGTGTTTTTTTCTTTGTGCCCGTATTTTTGCCGAGGTAAGCTAATCAATCCCTGGTTTAGGCTCCAAAACTTAACACACAGGCATCGTGTGATTCCCAAAATGCTGAGCTGTCTCTTCACGACTTGCCATAATAAGCAACACTTTTTTTTTTTTTGTTACATTATTTGTGGCTATGTTTCCCCATCCTGTCTGCTGGGAATTATTTTCTGCTTTTCAGTGCCCTGGAGGGGTTTGATAACAAAGATGCCTTCTATATGCTGACAGATATTTAGCTGCAAGCTTGGATATAAGTGGTGGAAGTGAATCCAGGTTTTAACAGGGTAATCCTTCAGTAGAGCTATGTCTGTACATTTGTGCTGCACTTTTAGAAACTTGGCTACAGGTTTAATGTCAAACTGTAGAGCATGTTTTTCCTATTAAGCTCGCATGTGTGTGAGAGGTAGTTTGACAGAGCAGAAGTGTGAAAAACAATAATATTGTGTACTTAAACCTTCAGGTGAGACCTCAACAAACCAGGTATTCATTAAATCAGGCTCATATATGAGAGTCATGTGTTCTACAGTAGAATGAATAAGTTACAGAGGGAAGAGGTAAATTATCTGTTACTGAATCTCTAATTGAAATGTGGGAAAATGGTAATAAAAGTTATTAAACCCTGACAGATGTTTAGATCTTTCTGAACTGTTTACTGTGTTTATCTGAAGAAAAAAATCTGTATTGGACCAGATGCATCAGCTAATATCTTATAAAGAATTTGCTTTACAACTTTGCAACTTTACACTTATGCATTTAAATTAATTTAAATGTAAATTAAGTTATGTTGTGTTTGGATTAACTGAACTCAAGCGTGAGAGGTTTGTAGAGTATATGTAAGAAGCCAATGTTTACCACATAACTCAGAACAAAACAGTCTAAAAAGATCAAAGTTTTAGAGAATAAAATGGAATCAAAGGAAAATAAACTGATCCAATCGGCTCCGAATTATGAAAGAGCTCTGATGTTGGGTATAATTTATCTAAACGTGACTAAGCTGATGTTCTTGCTCCTGTGAAAATGAAGATAATCTATTAGATGGTAAAACTCTTAGCCAAGTATTTATCATTTCTAAATAACAAGTAATTATTAACAAATAAGTAGCTCCAATAGATGTACTGTTCTTAATACAGCTGTAAGACCTGATTTGTTTGTACTCCATCATAGATACCGCTGAACTTTGAAAGTTGATTAATCTAAAAGGTTTTTTGGAATAAACCTGAGCTAAGATTTTTAGGGATGGTTTTACCTGATCAACATCTCTATATTAGATCTGTTTAATGTTTCATCTCAGGTAAGTTATGTAACACACGTATTTAAGAAACAGCAATCGGCAGCAAACAGGTTGATACCCAGCTACAGAGTCTCTCAAGCCAGACAAAACAGACCCTTAACGAACCCTTAAAGAAATTTCAGAACTGTGATGAGTGGCAGCCTCGGCCAGCAATTCAACTCACAGACCTGCAGTGTCCTGCAGGTTTTAGACATTTCCCTGCTGATTTAAATCAAGTGGGTCTCCAACAGTTTGTTGTCAAGTTCTGCACAAGCCTCTTGAGGCCCATTTCTGCTTGACGCAGGCGGAAAGTTTCGTCTGTAAGTTACACATGTAAAGGCCCATTAATGCTCCCTTGTGTACATAAACACCAACATCCGTTTCTAATGTCATACATCGCCATCCTCATATGTCCACGTGTGTTTTGCATTGCCATGGTTGCCATGGTAAGTCAGTTCCTCCACTAGCAGGCAGTGCTAGTGACCAAAACTATAGAAATTGCCTGTGCTTTTAAACAAAGAGTGTATGCCAGTGTTTAAGGCGTGCTGGGCGGTTGGATACAACTTTATAGCGACGCCTAATGTTGTCTGAAACTGACACCGTGAAATCTCCCTCTAGTGGAAGAAGTAACCTAACAACCATGGCAAGGCACAAATATATCCAAGTATGAGGACGGCAACTTGTGACGTTTGAAACGGATGTCCCTGTTTACTCACGTAAGGGAGCATAAATGGGCCTTTAATGACTCAGTGATTTGAATCAGTTGTGTTGCAGCTGGGAAACATCTAATACCTGCAGGACACGTTCCCAAGAGGTCTGGAGTTGGACATTCCAATTCAACACATTATTGTTAGCATAAAATAACATCTTCAGGTAGGTTTTGTTAAAATATTGTTTAGACTGAGTCATACAACTTAATTGTACTTCCACATATACAACAATTTTTACTTTTGGACTGATTAGGGATACCTTTTATGTTTCCACTAATGACTCTATATGTAAATGTAATATATAGAAAGGCTGGTCCAAGTTCAGTTTTATTTGTCAGTGTGGTGAGTATCAGTGAGTGAGATAAGAGAGCGTGATTGAAGAAATATCTTACACATATTATCTATTTTGAATTACTCATGGGACATGTGCACTTAGTGGTTCCGTGCTTCCTTCTGCTTTGCTATGCATTCTCTCACAAACAGAAACTTTCTCAATCACCTTCTGTTATCATCAAAGTCAGTGCTTGAAACGGTAGCGTGTCCAAACCTTTAGTCCCATGAACTTGCTTGTTTTTTGCTTTGTCTTTATTTCTTTTCCCTCCAACTCTACATAATTAAACTGTATTTTTTATGTATGTATAAGTGTTCTAAGTATTTCTTAAATTTTGCCTATGGGGAAAACAAACAACATGATTACAGTTCTATTTATTGAAGACAGTGCCCATGCCATGCAAATATTTAATGATGATAAAATACAATCACGAATAGCCATTTAATTGTTTTAAAATGGCACAAAGATAACATTTCAGACATAAAACTATGTATATATATCTAT
>JBAFTA010000022.1:6732476-6746787 GCA_036919975.1 Melanotaenia parkinsoni
TGTGTGTGTGTGTAATTAATATTAGATTAGAATGATACCCATGAATATTAAATATTAATTAATATAGACATTAAACCCATGAGCTACATACACAAATGCCCGGTGTGATTTTATACACTTATATTTGAGATGTGAAATATCTGCTGTTGTGTGCAGAAGCAAAACTTTTTTCATCTTTACTCTCCTTTATTCTTTACTCCCTCTGTACATGTTAATGTTCATCATTGTTTTCATCCAAGTCACAACTGTGTTGGTGTCTCTGCGTGACTATGTTTGTGTGCCATCTCTCTCTGCGTGTTTCCCAAATGCAAACACACACACACACACACACACATCTGGCTGCTTTCACAGAGGAGTTTGTGACCTGGTGCGTTTGTTTTTTTCCCTGCCAATGGGGAATTGCTGTCACTGTTTGATCGAAACAGCTCATGAAAGAGGCAGAAACACAGGAGCTGGAAGCTACTGGCTAAAGTGAGCATGGCCTGTCAGGAGTGTCTCTTGGCTTGCTGGCAGGTTCCCTCAGTGATGGCAGACAAATTGACCGGTTTAGTGACTAAGATGTTAAATGGTGTCAGAGTGACTTTATTTGACTGGTTAGGCAGTCTTTAGCTTACAAATGTAATTTTTTATAAAAAAAAAAAAAAAAAAATAAGCAAATATTGCAGCTGTTTTCAAGTCTTTAATGAATGCTCTTAAAACTATCCTTGCACTTTATGTAGGATCACTACACATACATATATAATTTTGACTATAATAACTCTAATTCACCTGTGCACACACACATTGCATGTATGGATTGTACATTATTTGGACTGCTGAACACACATTTAAATAAAAATGAAGCCAAAACACAGGATTGTTTGGTCATCTGTGTGTTTGGAGCTTATTGCTATACATTCTGATGGTAACACCTCGCTGCAGGTTGCAGATTAATTCTTGGATTGTGACACAGACTGATTTTATTTTAGCCTGATGAACTGTCAGCTTTCTGCCCAAGGGGGATTTTAGTTGTGATGAAGTTCAACAGTATCAATGCTGTAAAAGGTTTGTGTACATACTGTACTGCTGTAGGGTTTATCATAGTAGGAAAGAAGACTATTTCCGTACTGAAAGGACAAATCAAACCCGTTATGCTACTTTGAATTTTCTGAGCTTTCTACAGTGTTAAAGTGTTGAATACTCATCAAGGAAGTGAGCGGCATCATTTTACAGCTAACTATAATGTAAAAATACATAGCAGTGTTAGCAAATAGCATCATTAATTTATCTGTTTCTTGGCAGCAGATGTTTTCCACCTCTGCTGGCATTGTGGTACATTTGCCACATGTACAGGGGCATGTACAAATATATAAGGCAAATAAAGAATAGAAAACAACGTTATATTGGTCTATAGCTGGTAAGCAGAGTATTTACCAAACAGATACGTCCTCCTGCATTCCTTGCTGCCCGAGTTGTTTACTGTTGGCATTGCTTACTGAATATTTATATTTCTTCGGTTTGTTTACGAGTTCTGCCAGTGTTTCTATGACAAAAACTACTCCTTTGCTCATGGATGCTTAACAACACGAGGGGGAAAAAAAGGGGTTTCTTAGCATGTTAAGCCTTTCAAAATATTTCAACAGTCTGTAAAGTCCTGCTTTAATTTTTCTGTCAATTTTTTTATTTTTATTCTGGCACCGTTAGTGCTGGAATCATAACTACCACAGTCACAATGAGACTTTCGGTCACGTTTTTACCACTTTAACTACAGTCTCTCATAAAACCAGAAGAAAATGTACAGAAATTGTGTGATTTTTTTGTAGCTTGGTGGGCTGCACTCAGGTGATGTGATCTTATAACCATATATTAATATTCATGCCCAAAGCATGAGGTTTTATTGTTAAATAAAGCCAGACTCGACTGACAGTAAAGTCTAAAGGTGAAAATGTGTTGCATGACAGTTCTTGTGGAGTAAACAGACATGTTTTGCAGTGTATCCCAGCTATTCTAATAGCACAGTGTTTTATTTGGTGAATAAGTCATTATTTGAGAGAGTAGTTGTACAAACCCCAAAGATTCACAAAGCACATACACACTGGCTAAACACATAATTTGTTTGATAGATAGCACACATGCACCAACAGCACACAGTGCGTGTTTCATAATGATAGGGATGATAAATGAACACATCACTTCACCTTGTATAAGTGGCATATTAAGGCATGCATACTGTAAGCACAAACAAACACGCAGCGCATTTATCAGCCACCTAATTATCAAACACATTCATCATGTGTAATAAGAAAAATAATAATAACATTTTACTGTAGCAGTCTGTAGGGCTGTATTAGTGACAGCGGGGAATGAGAGAGGGGAAACCGAGGAAAGGTTGGTGACATGCTCATGAATCAGTTTCACATACAATTTAGTCTTGTGGCTTTGAAAAGCCAGTTTGTACACAGGCCTGTGTGAGAAGTGCAGCGTATCACTCCATCAGCTCATTTTGTCCTGGTGTCCTTCAGATGGCTTAAACTACATTCATGCTAGCACTGCAGGAAATAAGTTAAAATCCTGTATACTCGCGTACAATTTACAAATCTATTACTTGATTAACATTTCATGAACTTACCATGAAGCCAGTAAGTGTAGCTGTTCGATTTCATTTCAGTATGGGCTCTATAAAATATAAAAATATTGGATTTGATACTTTTTCTTTTAGTATCGAGATACCACTCTGCTGATAAAAAACATGCCTTTTTTTAACTTCTGTGACTGTTTTGGGCTATAAATTTGCAAGTGAAGCCGAGCCAAAGTGTATTCCTTTTGAGTCACATGATTATGATAGCCTGTCAGATGTCTTGGCGATACTGCTGCTGTTAGTGATGATGTTTTGTTTTTATCCCAAAAATTCTCAGCTCTAAAAATCTGCTGTCTCTAAAGGGTGTACTTTGTGTACTCAATGAGAAAAAGCTTAACAATCTTTGCACTTCTATATTCACATTACCTATCTGAATGCTTTCCTATCAGAGACAGTTTGAAACCAGTTGGCGGGGGGTTTCTGTCATGTTTCACTGTATTGATGTTATGCTTCACGGTCCTATTTCTTGTGTTTGGGTTTTGCCATCTTTAATTTCTGTTATAATTTGGTTTTGATCCGTAGTTCAGTCATGATCACAGTTTAAGTTCTTGGTTTTTTGTCATGTTTAGTTCATGTTAAGATCTTGTTTTAGGGTCATGGGTTAGTTCTAAAGATCACAGTTTAAGTTTCTGGGTTCTGTCATGTGTAGGTAGGATCTTGGGTTATTGTCTTGTGTTTTGTCATGTTAAGTTTATGTGTAGATCATGGTTCAGGTTTCTTGTCAGGGTTATTTTGTAAAGATCATGGATTTTGGTTTTGTTATGTGTATTCAGGTTCCTGGGTCATGGTCTTCCTTCATGAGCTCTATTATCTGTTCCTGGTTGATGAGTACACCTGGTCTGATTTGTTATTTATATCACTTGCTGTTAATTTGCTGTGTATATATACTCCTGGGTTTGTGTCATTCCTTGTCAGGTCCTCTTGGTTTCAACATGGTTTCATCCTGAGTGCCTCATGGCTTCTTCGTCACGGTTTTTCAGTGTTTTTCATGGCTCACTTTCACAGTTTCTAGTGTAAGTTAAATCGTGTCATGTCAAGTCTTGTTTTGAGTTTTGAATAAATCACTCATCATCTACCATTCTGCCTCCTGTCCTTAACTGCCTGCGAGTGGGTCTGTACTCGTCTTCCCCCCCAGAAACCATTACAGTTTCAGCTTATAAGCATTGAAGGAACATTCGCATGTTATGGGTTAAGGTCACATGGTGTCACTAACTCGCCTGATCATTCTGTTCCTCATTCAAGTGATTGTCACCAGTGAGTTATTTACCTGTGCAACCAAAACGGTTTTGGTCATAAGGTCCAGAGTGTGAAGGCTGTAAATCTGCCTGAATAGGAGAGTCAAGGCATTGTAGGTGTTGGGAAGGTGATACCCAAGGCCACCTTCTCTGTTCAGAGGTGTTTTTTCCAGTTGAAAATGGATGGCTTCCTTGAATCCCCTCCTAACCATTTGGGTGAAGTAGCTTCTGTCTGAGAATCTTGTTTGGTTTCACCTGGATGACTGAGAATGTATACAGCATAAAATTTTGTCAGATTTGCAAAAAACAGATGCCTTTGTTGGTCGGTAGAGTTGTGATGGATCAAAACTTCACCCAGTGAGAAAATCTGTTTAAAAATGTGTATTTTTTTATTTATTAGCAATTTCTTTCATGGTTAATAGGTCACTTTGTTTGTGGTGATTCATGGCCAAATACTCTTTATGTACTTGTGCAAACAACAATCTCATCTTGAATCAATTTGCATGGAACATGCAACTATTCCCAAATTACTTTTTAAAACTGCACTTACTCAGCGGAAAATGCCCGACTTCTGTGATCCTGCTGCCTCATTTACAATTGACCTTTCTTTTATGGCCACCTTCATTTCTTTTTTGCCCCTATTTGTCTACCCTTACTTACTTCCTTGTTGAGTACATCAATGCTATTAAAGTAGACATAGATGATGCTCTATTTATGGCTGACAGCAGAGATGGAGGGAGGTGGAATGAAATGAGAAAATGCAGGACGCAAGAGAGCGGATGTAGAGTAGTTTATGCTTTTGATGAACAAAGTATTTTTGATTCATCTTGTTCTGTGATGTTTGTCAGGCTGTTAATGCTTCTTTGTGTCTTTGTATTCCTTGTCCACAGTATGTGTTCTTCTATCAGGTCTCCATCCAGGCTCAGATGTGACATTAAAAGGCCTTTTTGAATTCAGTAACTATAGATTGATAAATTAGTTGAAAAAAGTTGGAGTTTTACAGTTTATACTTTTTCTTGCTTGTTTGCTAATAACTATTGCTGTTAAACTGTGTGCCCAGAAAGATAATTTTTCATTTTTCATGGTGGGATGACGGTTTCACATGTGGAACTGTCTAAGGTCTCAAAAGTCAAGGTCGAGAAGTAGTTTTGGTCTTTGGCCAATATGCACAGAGATTTTCCCAGACTCAATCTTTTCAAAATATTCTGCTCTGATGATGATGAAAGACCAAAGTTCTTTGACATCTTGCATTGACAGTATTTTCTTGGAACTTGTTGACAATTCTCTGACCAAGTTAGGGTCAAGATGGTGAGCCCAGACAAATTCCTTTATTTGAAGGACTGAACCTTTGGTGAAAAATTCTTTTACACCCACTCATGACACCCCAATTTATTTCCCATTCCCTGCTTGCTGTCATTATTTATCACACAAGATTTTTTGTTTTGTAATGTCCCTCAGTATATATATGTTTTCCTTAGTCCTGTCCATTGTGTGTTAGTTGCGTCTGTTTTACTGTCAGTTTTCCTAGTTTGGTCTTTTCTTTCTTTTTTTCCCCTGCTTCCACAGGGTTTTCTGTTTTATTAAATCATCTAAACTAATTCCAGCATTTACCTGTGCCTCCCAAGTCCTGTGGTTGGGTCCCACTTGGGTCCTACCCTCTCATCTCCTGCTTCCACAATCCCGACAAATACCTGATCTGACCCCTGACACAAAATGATTGAATTCCATCTCTACCATCCATACATCCATTATCTACATCCGCTCCTGAAGCCTGTCTCAGCTAACAACAGGCGATGAAGTGGTTCACTGGGGTTTAGCTCAGACATTAAGGTTCAGACTGGTAGCAGTCAAGTCAGTGAGTTGATAGCTTGTAATATTGAGGATTGATGAGCGCTTGCTGTAATGTCAGGCTTTGTAGCCATTATGACAATAAATGCTTAAATGCACGAGAGGAAGAGCGTGTTTATGAACTCAAAGACACAGATAAACTAATAATGTGAAGATTTGAATTAAATACACATGACCTGGAAAAAAAAACAAAAAAAACATTTTTTGTCTTATCTACAGTCCTCTTTGAGCAAACCTCTTCGGACTTTGTAATGAAAACCCATTCAGGCTCAGAAAGTACATGCAAACATCACTATGAAAAGATTCAGCATTAGTATTATCATGGCATCACCCTTTAATTTGTCCACTCCTGATCATGTCACCCTTTATCACTTTCTCTTATACAGAAAAATGTAAAACAGCATTGTCATGACTAAAACAGCAAAAACCATAGTTCTTACTTATCATGACATTTTATTTGTTTGCAACCAACTTTTTATTTAAATATTGGCTTTAATTTGCACGAAGGTGATAAAATTATTTTAATAACTTATCCAGTCAAAATGATAAGATTTTCACTTTAAATCTCACACTTTTTACTTAAAATAAGTATTTTATTGTTCACAGCATTGACAATAAGTTTTCCTCCTGTTTTTATTTTCTTGCGGACAGCAACATGTATCCAAGCTAAAAAATATACCTTACTAAGGGATGCTGTGAGTCTCTTTCATATTGTATTTCCAAACAATCATGATTACTGTATTTTCCTAACTATAAGTCGCTCCGGAGTATAACCCCCAATTCCCACTGGGTGTGTGTGCGCCGTGGCCTCCACTGCTATTCACGGCCGTTTTAGTGATTGGTTTGGTTCACACTGGGTGCACCGCGGTGCATGTCATAAGTGTCGCAGAAGCACTATGTCACTGCCCTCCATTAAACTTATGTGCCAAGTCTATTTTTGACAGAGCATGCACTCAGAAAGTGTCAAATTCAGCAGTTCAGATAGGGGCAGACAGGAAATCAGTGACGGGTGCAGTGTGGAAACTTCCAGTATTTTTCAAAATAAAAGCCCCTGTGCATATTTACGCTGATGAACCATGTAAACATTACGTCTTAAATTGTTCAGGGTGTCTCAATGTTTTTTTTTTTTTCTATCATGGACGATGAGACATTTATCCTGGAAGTGGAGAATAACTTCCAGGATAAAGATTCTTTAATTCTCCTGTGATTTTGTGATTTCGCCGATCCAGCTAGGCAGACTGCACTCATGGACGCTCTGCACCTGACATGCTCCCAGTGTGGATTGATGCGCCATGGAGGTTGGAGCAAAACGTGGAACGTGGAGCACACGCACCAGGTGGAAATGAGGGGTATATGTGTCCAGAGGCTGTGCCGTGGCCTCCGCTGCTATTCGCAGCCGTTTTAGTAAATGGTTTGGTCCACACAGGGTGCACCGCGGTGCAGGTCGTAAGTGTCACAGAAGCACTATGTCACGGCTCTCCACTGAACTGTATGTTTTTCAAAATTATGTTATTTGTAGAGCAGCGTCACATTTCCTGGGTAAAATTTCACACTCTTATTATGGTCTGTAAATGTGCACAAATAGAAACTTTATGTTCATATGGATTCATTCATAGACTATTATTTACATTTGTAACATCTGAAAAAAAAAATCACAATTCTGAAAGAATGGTGACTTTTATTTTTATTTGACGGTCGCCACGATCTTTTATGTAACGGAAACCCTGAACACATTCACTTCCATAATAGCTTAAGGAACCTACCTGAGAGGCTGAATAGGCAAAGTAACATTACAAGCCAGTGACTCCAACAAGGAAGTTACCGGTAACCAAGCTCCTGATCTCATTCCACATCACTGAATTTATTGAATTCTTTATCCTCAGTGTCGTTTCTGAACAACTCTGCCAACTGCTGCTCGATTACCGTTTTTGACTTTGTTTTTTACTACTTCCAGTTTGCAATCTGCAGAATAGAATTTTCTTCTTGGGGACATTTTTTTTTTGTTTTCAGTCTTTCTCAGTTGTCGTTAGGTTAATGTTTCGTTTAATTTTTCAGTGGTACCGTAGTTATCACAAGCCTATAGTGCCCTCTCATGGCTGTGGACATAACATTTACTCGTTCATGTCACTAAGTATGAATTAACATTTAACAAACATGTCAAATTATATAAGTATAAGTATAAGTTGCAGGACCAGCAAAACTATGAAAAAAAGTGTGACTTGTACTCTGGAAAATATGGTACTGGTTTTATTAGCAGCAGAGGTATTTTGTTAAAGCTGTGAAAGGAGTTTTATTACTATTTAAACAGTTTCCAAGCCACATTACGTACTTGAGCTGAATTATGCGATTAGCTGAGTGTGTCACAAATTGGACTATGTAGCATGTTTCATAGCCTTACCCTATGAAATTACATAAGAGTTCATACATTTTATATGTAACTGAAATGTGAAGAATGAATGTTGTTAGAAGATAAACCCAGTATCACTGGTTTTATCGGCACCTTTTGGGAGTGACAGTGTATCAATAACAGACTGTATAATGATGAGAAAATGTTGTGCCATGTGTAAAGAGTGTTTTAACAGTTGGATATATAGAGATCTTGTGAGGACATAATCAAAACAGAATAATTTAATAAATCCTGGAGTACAAGAAATGTTTTTTTTCTTCCTACTAAAGTAAAGGAAATGCTATGCATTGGATCCACAGAGATACTTCATTAGATATTACCTTGATTCAGTCCTACCAAATGTCTGGATGAATTTAAAGCCTTGGAGGTAACACAGCTGAGATTAAAGCCTGGTGGTGATTAGAGGAATTTTCAGCATGCCAGGGATACTTTAAATCTTTTAAAATGTAAGCACTTAAATATAAATGTTGTGGAATGAACTTCAAAATAAGGATGTTCATAAAACATATTCAGAAGTCTGGTTCCTTTAATCACAAATTTACATGTTACAAGTTGAATTTTAAGATGGAATATGGACAGTTTGAAATGGAGGCTTAAATCTCTATTGATTTTACAAGCATATGTAGTGATAACTAAGGACAGGAAATTGGTAAGAGTTTGATGTATTTTACTGGGATCTCTGGAGGTACTCCAGGAGGAATTTGGGAAAACTGCATATTTGTTTGCTAGTGCTGTTATATAACAATTATGTTATTGCAGTACAATGTGTACAATCCTGTAGGACATTAAGTTCATGCTCAATCATTTAATCTCACTCTAGATAGTTTTCCTGGTTTACGAGAGATGATAAAGCAACTGAGATATCCCTATCTAATAATCACATGTTTTTATTTGGGTCATTCAAGGAACAGAAGGTGGACAGGTGGAGTCTGCATAAACATATACTGCCCAAGAAATTTATACTTCTGCTGACAACTTGAACCAAAAAGGTAAGAAATACCCTGCAAGCTGGTAGTTTTGGTGTAATAATGTAGGAATGTTTTTCTCTTTATTTTTTTTTTTTTTTTTTTGGCACAATTGCATGAATTAATTTAACCGTTCTTTAGCACAGTGGTCCCCAACCCTGGTTCTCAAGGCCCACTATCGTGCAGGTCTTAGATGTCTCCCTGCAGCAACTCACCTGATTCAAATTACACATCTCTCTGACAGGCTCTGCACAAGTTTGCTGGTGAGCCACTAATTTGAATCAGGTGTGTTGCAGCAGGGAGACATCTAAAGACAGATTTATACTCACGTGGCATCTCCATCACCTCAGGCGGCATTGTGTAGGTTCGCAAAGGCTTGACGCGCACCTCTTCCAGACCTGACGTGCACCCCTGCTACGCAGACAGTTACGCGGAGGTACTTCCTTGTTATTGGTCCGTTTGGTATCAGGTATTGCCAGATCTTGATGAATTTGTGTGGCAACCGCCATTTTTGAAACAATGGTGGATCAAGTTGATGAGAGTAGTGTTAATTTTATCAGCCATTTTTCGTCTCAGTTTTAGTCCGGTTTCATTTGTGCTTGTTAGTTTTTATTACATTTAGTCAACCTCATCCTGTTTTTAGTCAACTTTTAGTCGACTATAAGTCCAGCATTTTAGTCTTTATTTTAGTCCAAGAAAATATAATTTTGTCTAGTTTTAGTCAACAAAAACTGTCAACATTTTAGTCTAGTTTTAGTCAGGACAATCATTTTACCCTTTTACTTTCTTTGTCAGCAGATAATGTTGGACATTGTTAGTAGTTAGTAGAACATCATTAAATGAAGTTTAACATTGTTAAACTACATTTAACAATCCATTAAAAACTAATACTTAAAACATAACTATCCTATTTTATGCGGAAATAATTGCAGGCATTTTTATGTTTACATGCATTTATTTATATTAATGTTGATGGCAATTCAAGTCAAATGTCCTTGTGATGGTAACCTGAAGACAAACAGAACAGCAATTTATGTCACTAATTAAATACACTGGGATGTAAACTCCTAGAGCAGTGGTTTCCAACCCTTTTTAGCTTGGAACCCCATTTTGATATCACAAAACTCTGGCAACCCCACACATTCAACCACACATTCAAAAGACAGACAGTTTTACTTACTTACTTAGGCTACTTTATGTATGGAAATGTAGGTTGGAGTTGTTTTGAATTAAGAGTGGCGTATTATTTTATTTCATCTAGATGATTTTTTTTTTTTTTTGGACGTTTTAGCTTTTAGTTTGCATCCATGTGTCGCTGCCTTGTTAACTATAGTTTGATTGCAGCTCGTAGATTAGCTTATACATCTGTCTGCTTTAATTAAACTTGCAATCCAACTGAAAACATAGTTGCCCGACCAGTTTAACGTATCTAAGTTAGCATAAATTCATCTTCGCATACAATTCTACCAACAAGTGGCTACTATTGCTACAAGCTACGAAGCTAGTAAGTTAGCCAGCATTAGTTTGCTGTTACCTTTACAAAAGAAAAAGCTTCTTGGCTGGAAAGATCCAAATTAACATTTGGATTAAAAAAAAAGCCTGACATTTTATGCCAAAAGGAGTTCCTCTAACTGATAACTGTGCACTGGCCTTGTGTTGCAGCCAGTGGCAAAGAGAATATTTCACTGGTGCTGAGGGGTGAAATCCATCAAAAGTAGTGGAGCCTTTGACTCAGATGCAGGTAAAAGCATGTGTCAAGTGGAGCAATCTTGTTGGGAGAATAGTAACTGTGATGTGTTGTTTGGGTTGATAGTGTAAAATTTAGGATATTGGCAGCACAAAGATGTACTGCGATAAGACTTTAGCTTTCACTACAATACAGCTTGGTGTTTGACTTTCAGCTTTTATTGTAGAAATGAATACTGTGCTGTTTAGCTAATAATTAGATGACAGAATAATTTAACCATCATCTGAAAGCTATACCCAGCTGTGAATTCAGGTCACATTTTCAAAGTTCATCATGGTGTAATTTTTCCTTAAATACGGTCACACAAAACACCCAAAGCAGAAAAAAGTTCAACAATTTAAATGTCCTGATGAAGATGTTTCATTAGATATACTTAACATCAGGTCTCAGATAATAGGTTGACGTTAATAAACCTCCAAAGAATATTTTAACCATTTTAAGCTGTAATATGGCTGGCACATCAACACAGGATGGCAGGATGGCGGTACATGGTACAACTTGTGGTACCAGGGCTTATCCTACTCCAACCAGCGTCACTACTTTTCTGCTCAGTACTCACATGGTAGGCAGGTTCCATCAGTCTGTTACTATTCAAGCTGACAGTATAGTTAAATATAGTTCCCAAAGTGTGAGCAGATGCATACTGGCCACTATATTAGAAATTTTTAGGGACATAATTTATGCTGTTGAGACCCAACTCCCCACAGAAAATAAAAAAGAAAATCCACTCAATGTAAAGCTTCACATTTAAGAGAAAAAATAGCTTAAGGTTAATATAAGGTTAGGTTAAAGTTCAAAATAGAACAAGATTAAACTACTATCTATCCATTTGTCCACCCATCTTCTGCCACTTATTGAAGGTCAGGTCAGGGGACAGGAGCTTGAACCAAGAAATCCAGACTTCCCTTTCCCCAGCCACTCCTATCAGCTCAAGAAAGGCCAGCCAATAGACATAATGACTCCAGAGACACTACCCAGTGTTTAAGGAAGAGCCCTCAGGAAGACACCCTACAGATTTGGAGGTGCTGATCTACATAGCAATCACTTCACACTCAGCTATGAACCACTGAGTTTAGGTGAGAGTTGAAGATCATGGCTCAATGAAGGAAATTACAATGAAGGACTACGTCATCTGCAAAGTGCAGGGACCCAATGTCTAGTCCACCAAACCAGACCCTCTGAACGTCCTGGCTGCACCTAGAAATTCTGATCATAAAACAAATGAACAGAATCTGTAGTAAATAGTTTTCCTGACAGAATGTAACCCTCATCAGAAATGGATCTGATATTCTTCTGGCAGTGCGGACAAAGCTCTGACACCGATTGTTCAAGATCTAAATCGCACTTATCAGGGGGTCCAATACTGCATTCTCCAAAAGCAGTCCCCACAGAACTTCCTAAAATACTACTACTACTACTACTACTACTACTACTAATAATAATAATAATAATAAAGGTAAAACTTCATAGAATAGGCGACTTAAAGTAAAAATACACTTACTGTATGTGTGTACTTATATTACTTGTGAAAGAGTCAAAATATTATGAGCTGTAAGTTCAGAGAGAAAATCTCCAAGAAATATTTCTCACTGTGAATTCCTCTGAAGTTAGAGAACAAATGAATAACAACCACACAGACACGAAGATTGAACTTATTTGGACCTTTTCTGAAATAAATATTGTTCTTGTCAAGCCAGTCGTTCTTACATTATATGGGTCAGTTTATGAAAGCAGAACCTAATTTCTGGGGTTCTGCTTTGGGTAAAGGCAAAAGTGTGATTTGAGGTTGGAATAAGACTATAACTAGTTACATTAAGTGATTGGGTCAGGCTGTAATCAATGAATGGAATTCATTGAGTGTGTGTGACGTAGATGCATTTAAATGAAAATAAGCTTGGCTGAGAGCAGAAGCTCAATTTGCTTTCATTTTGTGTGAGTGTGTGCAGCGACCATAGAAAATAAGACTGGCACACTCTGAGAGGAGCTTATTTAGTAATACCACCTGTGTTTTCATGTGTGTTTGTGTGTGCTTTGATTCTGGACCACTCCAAGTGGTAAGATATCCCTTCAGACATTCAGAGAGAAGCTGCTTACGTTTAGGCTGTCACACACTCTTGCAAACACACTGGGGGGAGCCTCAAAATAAGAGTGATTTGCCCATGTACTGTTTCAAACACACAGAGATTACTCACTGTGGTTCTCATGCTCACTCTCTTGTCTGTCAGCATGTGCACAGACACACACCTGCACACACACACAATCCATCCAGAATCATTAAGCTGTGTCTTATGGTCCTGATGGTGTAAGCTGTGCTGAATACATATGTGTTTGGAAAGAGATCAATAGACAGTTTAACTCAGATGCAAAGAGATTCTGAAGGGAGTCTAAGGAAAATCTGAGGACAGATTGAAAAGGAGAAAGTGCAAGAGGGAAATTAAAGTCCTAACTGAGACAGAAAAGAGAAGGAAGAGTGTTCTTGGCTTTTTGACTTCTTAGTCTCAACGTAAACTAATTTCTCTTTCTGTCACTTTGCTCCGTGTCCCACTGTGTTCACACTGTTTGTTGTAATTTGTTAATTAAAAAATTATTTCCTCAACAAAACAAATCCATCCCCAAACACAGCAAAGCCGGATGCTTTGCTTTGAGAGTTGGAAAATGTCCTGGCAGTCAATGATTTTCATCTAATTTAGACTTTTTTTCTCCTCTGAGGGTCAGGATCATCCAAGAGGAAGAGAACTAAAATGAGTTTATATGAAATCCAAATGTACAAAACTGTAGATCTTTGGTCTGAAATGCTGCTTTTAGCTTTTAGCTCTTTTCATACAAGTCTCATTAAATTAATGACGCCATCTGTTAAAGTCATGTTTCTAATTATTCTCAGGGTTTCATTTAAACAAGTCAGTGAAACTGATGGAAAAAGCTAAGTTGTGTGCGCAGCGTTTAATTTTTCCCACAGGTTTTCTCACAAAATGTTGTCAATTTGACAGTTGACATTAGCAAAGCGACAGAAACAGTGGAATACATTTTTTTAGGCTAATTGAGCAGTTTTCACACTGTCATTGCTGTATGCCAGCTGGTAATCTGTGCAACCACAACAATCTTTGTACATCCCCCTAGAATTACAGTTTTCTCTCTTAATATGTTTTTTTTTTCCTGTAAAAATTCTTATCAAGTTAAATAAAACATGCCGCATGTGTTTTGTTTCAAAATATTGATGTGTAATGAGTGAGCAGAAGCTTCAGCTAATGCTCAAACCCTTTTCTCTGGTTTATTTGGCTCAGACACCAGAAATAAAGGCCTAGAGCAGCATTTAATTATTGTGGATAAGGACATGATTGGGAAAAGCATGAACAACACTTTTTTGTCATAGTTTATGGATTTTCTTAAGTCTGTTTTTTTTTTTTTTTTTTTTTTTTTTTCTTCTTTTTGGGTTGGTCGCCTTTTTTAGTGTTTTTTCAGTCCTTTTTTATATTCCAAACGTTTTCCTTTCGG
>JBAFTA010000022.1:6748037-6760677 GCA_036919975.1 Melanotaenia parkinsoni
CTTTCTTTCTTTCTTTCTTTCTTTCTTTCTTTCTTTCTTTCTTTCTTTCTTTCTTTCTTTCTTTCTTTCTGTCTTTTGTTTGTTAGTTGAAGTATTCTTTCATTTTTACAATTTCCATTCACATTTTCATACTCTCATCTAAATATAACATCATATAACTCGGTTAATAAGACTGCTCCACTCAGGTGTGATCCGGCTTTAATACAAAGCAAAGCTCTGGAACATGTCTCGAAAATGGAAATTTGCCATGAAAAAGGTTTTATTGCCACACCTTGACAAGCTTTAATTATTTTTTTCTCTCATGCAGTTCTTCTGTAAAGCCAGGCTCGGTGGAGTGCACAGCTGTGGTCTAAAGCTGCTTTCTGGCCCACAAATAAAACTGATAGACACCGATAATCATGCCGTGCAAGAGCACGCAAATTCAAAGAGATGAAGAATCCCTTTAATATCATACCTCAGTGAGCCCTTTGTGTTTATGCACATTCATTCAATGTGTCTTGGTTTATTAACATAAATATTGTACTGATATGTCCTATCCAAGTTAAGATATCACTCTTTTTTCTTGAGAGGAACGCATTAACTGTCCTCGTTTTACCCTTACCACTCTTCAGTCGTTTTATTATATTTACTACACTCAAACTCATATTTTGAATCTTTTTATCTTTGTATTTAATTTTTTTCTTTTGTTTTCCTCATTAGTTATATTAATAGTTTATCTGCAGCAGATATATACCTGTTTTTCAACTTTTACCTGTCTTTGTTTCTCATCAAAGTATGTTTTCTCCACCTTTACCCATTAGATTCTCTCTCCTTGCTTTCCATCCTTTGACCTGCATCGTCATCTCTCCTTCCCGTCAGGATTCTCCCCTTCATTTACTCCCCCACATTTTCCCATTTTACCTCCACTGACCCCATTTTCTCCTCATCTTTTGCTCGCCTTCTTAGCCCTTTTGGTCATTTCTCATCCATTTTTCTGGACTGACCCCTATATGCTCCCTCCCTTCGTCTCACCTGCTTCTTTCTTTTTGTTCCCTCCATTCCAGCATCAGCTGGCTAACCCTATTCTTTTCTATTCTTTCTGCCTTTCTTGATTCTCTACTCCATTACCCATATCTATCCTTTATCATCTACCCATCTGTCTATGGGTATTTATCTGCCTTCAATAGTACTGTTTGACACCCTTCCATCTTGTCCTAAAATTCAATCGCTTTTTTGTTCTCACTTTCAATTCTCTATCCAGTTCTCCCACACCCTCATCTCTTATCTCTCCATCTACCTCCATCAAATAGTTCTCATCTACCTTCACTTTCACATTCGATACCTTTTCACCTTGTCCTCTGATTCAATCTTCCTTTGTCCATCCCCCGTTCTACCCTTCCTTTCCTCTCTTTTTTTGCTCCCACTCCCAGTTTATTTCCATCTGTCTCTTTACTTTGGGTTTTTCTGACTGCAACAAAAAATTGAACCTTAAATCATTTCTCATATGATTTAACCATATTTATTGATCAGCTTCTTACCAAACAGGTTTTCTGTGACATCCATCAGAGAGAAAAAAGGGAACTGCTTATCTTCATATATTCATTATAATCTGCTTGTTTATAGTACTTTTGCCCTTACCTAAGTAGATTTTAAATTAAATACACATTTCTTCCAGCAGAATATTAAGGACATCAATGCTACATCCATATATTCTGATTACTGATTTTTCTCTTTATTGTAAAGAGAAAGCTAAAGCTGTCATAAAGCTAAATTTAGCCTTATGGCAGCTAAATTTTACCATCCTGGTGGGCTGTTTAACCATTTCAATATAACCTCACTGCAAATGAAGTCGGTTGTCAAAGACCCCCACCCCACCTTTTGGTTCTAAAAAGTAGAGGAAAATTCACCAAACTGTGTTTTCATCTAATTCCCCACATTCCTATTATTAATGTAGAAGTGGTTAAACTTGCATGAGATAAAAATGGAAAAAAAAAAAGCAGTTGCGATACAAAAAGCAAAACAAAAAGAAAAAAATTAAAAGCTTATAGAATAAAAAATATGGATTCAGTAATCATAGAAAGGAAATATGTGGATCCAAGTAAAAGAAAATCAATGTTTGTTTCAGGCTGAAAGAAATAGTAAGTACTACCAAACTGCTCCTGCTGTCTGAGCTAAGATAAATAATGTAACCATCATTTTCCCTTTCCTTTAATTATACATGTGCTTTTTCTTTAGTTTTAATTTGGTTAAAGTGGCACTATTGAGCTTATGAATATTCTGGCACTTTGGCGCCCCCTAATGAAGTGTAATTCAGCATTTGTCTTGCGTCCGGTTTCTTCTCTGGGCCCTCTCCAGCCGGTTAAAGTCGGTCCAGTGTTGACTTTTGTCTTATGTCTTACTCTGTTACTTTCTCCTTTTCTTTTTCTCACTTCCTCCAATAATGTCCTCTTGCATTCCTTTGCTGGATGGGCCATTGTGCGCCTCCAAACATGACAGCTAACATGCGATGCTCTGGGCTGGGGCCTCAGGACGCTGTAACAATCGCGTCTTTTTGTCATAAAAAAACGTTATGACTCAGCAAGTGACGCTCTCGCTCTCAATAACACTGACTAAAAATACATAACATACTTAACAGAACAAATTCAGCTCACTTGCTGTTGCTAAATTATTGCATATCTGTATTTGCCTGGAAAATGTATGACATTACTCCATTTTCCATAATATGGAACTATTCTAACTCTTTATTTCATTATGAATATTGTTGATTATTTTTTACATTAAAAAAATGTTAAGGGGATGACCTGGAGCGTTAATCTACAGTCTGTTATGCTGACAACCAGAGAGGCCCTTTCTGACATGAAAATCTTTTTTAGTTCACTGTCATTTGATAATGACTAGATTTAAGAACATGGATGACTGGTGGTGTTAAAAGTAATTATGTAGATTAAACTTTCACTTTTAATATTAAAATCCAGATGAACTGGTGGTGGTTTACATTTGTTTACATCTTGAATAAACAGAGCATCTATCTATTAATTAATATGTAGTCTTTAATTTCTACAATTACTCTGTTATGAAATTTAGAAATGAAAGAATTAGTAAAGAATGACATTTTGCAAATAAAATCCAGTTGAGTGTGTGTCCTAAACTATAAAAAAAATAGGTAATCTGATCATTTTTCATCTGAAGTTTATCATCATAAATGCTGGAAACTCAAAACTAGAAGGAAAGATCCTACTTCAAACATCTCCACAGAATTCCAGATAAAGACCTATTTTCATTTTCATTTGCTTTTCAAAAGCAAAATAATTTTTATTTTCGTGGAGTCGACCCATACTGCTTACTACTGCAGAGGTGTTTACATCTAAACTACACATGACTCCTCAGTACAAAGACAGGAAATGTATTTCTTCATCTCCAGACCATGTAATTGTCCTTCAGATGACCTCAATGCACACACACACACACACACACACACACACACAGTGAAGCATGCACAAATGCTATCTACATTTTCATCACAGATATCATCTGTGGTCTAGATCTGGCTAATATCTCTTCATCCTTATCAAGGACATTCATACAGATACACTCTAGGGCACATCAATATGTACACAACCGGAAACACACGTGTTTTTACATTCACAGCATTTATTTGTAGCAGTCCAAGGCAAGCAAGATGTAGAGACATTTACCAGCTCATATTACACAATATTCTTCTTCATACATTTGTTCTCACAAAGTGTTACAGCATGTACAGAAAGATATTAAATTTAGAATAAAGGACTTTTATTTCATAAAAATCCTGTTTTACTAATAAAGTAATATTTTTATTGTTTAAATAGATTTTTCTAAATTAACTATTTCTTCCTGTTATTTTTTACAAATGTACTGTAAGCAAATGTCATGACAACTGATACCTGATGCAAAAAACAAAACCTGGCAGCACTGTATTGAAGTTTTATAAGCAGAATGCTGGAGATGATGTATGACAACAATAACATGTGGAGCAAAAGTGGGAAATAACACTTGCAGCAAGAGATTCATAAGAGTTTTGTACCAATACAGATATCTATTATGGTCAGAAGAAGTTATAGTTCAACAAAAACCAGAAAGCAAACAGTTCATTTTAAAAGAAACCATCCAACATTTCAAAACTAAAAGTTGATATTAAATGTCAAATATCAAATAAGCTATTTTATTGGCAGACCTAATTTCAAATAAAACAAAGTCAGATAAATTGTTTGATACAGCTGGACACAGTCAGGTATGGTTTCTTACATGTCATGTCGTCTAATGTGAACCGTGGTTAGGTAAAGGGTACCCAGGTGCTGTAGAAAATGTGAGCAGATGCCTCTTCAAACACAATTAAACATGAAGCCAGGTGACAAGTCAGCGCAAGATATCATCTTGGCAATCATCATATCATCAGTGCCAACTTTTGCAAATCTTTGAACATCAAAAAAATAAATAAAATGAATCTTTTCAGTTTTACTTTTTTTTTTTTTTTTACCAAAGCAAAGTCATTTTTATCACTTAAATTTGCAGATACTGTACAAATGTTCCTGCCCGGACACATCAGGCTGTTCACGTGTAAAAAATGAAACGCACCCAAAGGACTGCTGCACACTGCGCCGACTCAGACAGCTTCTCACATGTCAGTTTGTTGATGTTGCACAAAGTTGGTTACCGTTTGAAGCTGTTCTTGGTTGTTCTTACAAAATGCTAATGCTAACATGTAGCCCATGGTTTGATATAAATGTTTACAGGAGTTCAAATGTACTTATATAGCTTTGAGTCTAGCTTTTTAATAATGCTCACATTCGTTCTAAATTTACACTGTATACATCTCCTGAAGCACTATGTTACTGTGACTCTTTTGTGATCGTAAAATACCAGTTTCTGTAAGTTTCTACATACAGTATCTCTTGTAACTTGCTTATGATACCATATCATGATTAGGAGACCTCTTGTGGACATTTTGAGGATTTATTTATTTATTCATTCATTCCTAATTATCCAGAGTACCTGCATTTCAACTACCTGTAAATGTTTATCATTTAAAACAGGTTTCTAGAACACACCTATATAATATTGCAAGAATATCCAGCTGATCCAAAATGCTGCATCGAGAGTTCTGATGAGAACTAGCTAAAGAAATCATATTGCTCTAGTTTTAGCTTCTTGTCACTGGCTCTGTGTTAAATCTAGGATAGAATTTTGAATTCTTCTCCTCACATATAAAGCTGTCCTTGACCAGGCTCCATGGATCAAGAGCATTTTGCTCTCAGACTGCAGGACTTTTGGTTCCCAGAGTATCTAGAGTACAATAGGAGGCAGAGCCGCCGGCTATCGGGCCCTCTCTTCTGGAACTAGCAACCAGTTTGGGTTCGGAAGGCAGACATTCTTTCTACCTTTAAGATCAGGCTTCAAACCTTCCTTTTGGATAAATCTTATAGTTAAGGGCCATCCCTTATTATGCTGCCGTAGGCTAATCTGCTGATGAAAATCCCATGATGCACTGAGTTCTCTGCTAATCTTATAAACATGTGACAGTATTGGCTACTATATTTCTCCTCTCTCAGCAGGTCTTCCTGGCTAAAAGTTAGAGTGTCTGTTGGTCTCTCTTTGCTGTCCTCTCCACTTCAACCGGTTGAGGCAGATGGTTTTCCTTCCTGTTTAAAGGGAGTTTTCCTTTCCACTGTCACCTCTTGCATGTTCAGGATTGGTATTGGATCAAAGTCAAGATTTGATGCAATCTGTTGGTTTTCCTTAATTAGGCTAATATTTATAATGAATTGTCTCAAACTGATTTGTCTCTAAAGAGCCCCAAGACGAGTGAATTGTGGTGAAGCAGTGCTATACAAATAAAGCTGAATTTACCTGAATTGAATTAGCAACACAGCCAAATACACGCCTGTAAACAAACTCTCTCTGCCTGACCTATATTAGGTCGACTGGAACAGATGTCACTGGTAAAATTCACTTGTTGGATCCAATTAAAGATTGTTGACTGAACAGGAGGGCTGTGGTTTTTCTTATTGAAGACTTAGCCCAGATGTGTACATGCCAGCATCCCAGCATAGAAATATTTCACAGATACCCTTAAAAAGAAAGAAAAAAAAAGTCATGCTTCCATGTTTCCATGAGTAGATTTATTTCTGTTTTTCTCCAAAAATCACAGATAATAAATTTATCTTTTTTTGAAAGGAAAATGTTGCTACAGTCCATTGCCAGAGATAATCGTCATCACCAACTTGTCAAAAAGAAAATGACCTCCAATAGTCATCCGATGCTCTTACAGCATCTGAAAAGTGACACAGAATCACACTTACAGTTGACAAGTCCCTAGAGTGTTTTAACTTATTCTTAAACACACACACACACAGACATCTGTCTTATCTGTGTTGTTCTGTCAGATCAGTTGAACCATCTAATGTGTGTTGTGGTTGTTTGTGTTTGAGTGTGTCATCCGTCTGCATGAAGAACAGATGATGACAACAATGAGGAAAGGGATGACAGAGAGGAGGGAAGCGATGAAACGAAAGTAAGTGTTAACAGCAGGTGCATCCACAGATGGTTGTAGCAGAGATCAGGTGACACTGAGACTCTTATGCAGATTTTGCCCACCATTTCACACCATGACAGGCTGCACAGATTTGGAGTCATCAGGATATCAGTGATGCGGTGACATGTGTTCTACATGCTTGTTTGCATGGTTAAGGGTTCACATGTTAACATAAAGCTTCATATTGTCATGATGCAGTGTAATTACAGAGAAGAAAAAAAAAACAACAACTAACTCTGATCATGTGCAGGGATGTAATTTCCAACTTAACATGAATGGAAACCTGAAACAGAGTAAAGTAAGGAAATTATCTTCAACCTATTTTGTTGAAAAGTCTAGATCTGTGCCGTGCAACCTATTTTTTATAAAAATATTTTCACTTATCCATGGTGCCAACTTCAAATTCTTTGTGATTCTGGCTGTTAAACACTGAATATCATCTGTCACCACTTGCCTGATTTTAATCATCTCAGCTGATATACACATTCACTGCAGAGCTGATGTGCACAGATGAGCCAAATCATCATAACCATCCTTCGGTCGGTCGGTTCTCCATCTCTGATCAGAAACTTTTAAAGAGTTAAGATAAAAGGCTTCAACTACAGATCTCGTGAATTAACGCCAGTTTGTTTTAGCCTATATCCAACATAAGGACTTTTTACTCTTTTTGTGTCTCTGCATGACAAAGTAATAAACATTTATGTGATGTTGTTCACCAAGCGAACCCTCCCAAGCCCTGCAAGCTTTGAATAATCTGTTTTTTGTTTTTTTTGTTTTTTTCTGAGAGAAATTCAGAGTTAATATAAAACATTTATTTGTTAAGTGATCCTGTTGGAATGAGTCTTTTTAAGTTTACTTTGTTGCTACAGTATGTTATTGTCCTCAAAAGGAAGAAATATAAAAACTGAAAGACCTATAAGAAGTGTTTATGTGATTTTCTATATAATAAAACTGAAACAAGACCTAACTAACTTATAAGTGTGGGTGAAGCTACAAAAACGCTGTTTTATTGCCCAACGTATACCACAGTGTACTATCTAAGGCTTAATGGAGCTTTTGATATTGCACTGCCCTAGACAGATTGTTCCAAAGGGAGTTGCTGAATTTTGAAATGACCTCAAGTGATGTGATTTGAGTTTCTTTCTACATCTGCGAAAATGGAAAAACTTACAAGCTTACAGGCCTTTCTAGTTGAAATCCTCATAGGTGCAAAATGTCAGACTTAAGTTGTGCCAGACATGTGGAAACCCCTGCCTAACATAAAAATCCCCAATGACTGAATTTTAGCAATGGCAATCCTGGTCCCAGGTGGTATAAAAGGGCCTGACCCAACTGGACTCAACATCAATCTGACCCAGTTAGCAGTTTATTTGCAAAGACAGAGGAGTCAATCAAAAGGCACCGGCAGTTATCCAGTCCATATATATTTAGACACTGATGGAAGTTTTATTTTATGTGTTTACTAAAATATATAAAAAATATCTGCAGTTGATTCCAGGTGTAGCATTTGCATTTTTAATCTGCTCAAGTAACAGAATTCTTAATGAATGTGAAACAGACCATTCTTCAGCTGAAAAGAAGAGAAGGAGTTCATCAGAGATACTAGAAGAGTTAGGAGTGAATAAATTAATAGTTTGGTTCATTCTGAGAGAACGTGCACTGGTAAGCTTGGGAACTCAGAGATGGATGTTTGCAATTTCCATAGTAATAAAAAACCCTTCACAACATCCACCCAAGTGAAAAACACTCCCCAGAAAGTAGGTGTATCAGTATCTAAATGTACCATAAAGAGAATACTTCACGAGGACAAATACAGAGGATTCACCACAAGGTACAAGCCATTAATCAGCCTTGAGAACAGAAAGTCAAGATTAGACCTTCCCAAAAACCACCTAAAATAGCTGGTTCAGTTCTAGAATAACATTCTTTGGACAGATGAAATAAGATCAGCCTGTACCAGAATGATGGGAAGAAAAAATATGGAACAGCTCATGATCCAAAGTACAGCATATCTTCTGTAAACATGGTGGAGGCAGTTAGATGGTGTGGGCGAAGTTGATTGGATGCAGATGAACAATGTTCCAAAACATAATTTTAAAGCAACCCAGGAGTTTTTTTTTTTTTTTTAATGCAAAGAAGTGGAATATTCTCACATGGCTGAGTCAGTCATCACATCTCAACCCGATTGGCCATGAATTTTAGGGAGGCGGTGGGCAGAAAGATCCACAAACAACCACCAAATGAATACAACTTCAATAAGGGTCGAGCAAAAGATAAAGAAGGAAACCCAGTGTTTGGTTTATTGGTTCCAGACTTCAGGCAGTTATTGCCTGCAAAGGATTCTTAACAAAGTATTAAAAATAAGGATTTTATTTATAGTATGTTGATTGTCTAATTACCTTTGAACCCTGAAATTAGGAGACTTTACATAAAAATGATTGCAGTTCATTTATAGGATAATTTTGTTCAAATCCTTGAATCAAACCTTTAAGTCTGCACTTCAGTTTCACCTCAGTTTTTTATTTCAAATCCAAAGTGGTGGCATGCAGAGCCCAAATCATGAAAATTAGGCTGTTGTCTAAATATTTTTGGACCTTACTTTAGTCCTACCAGCATTTGGGTGCACAAACAGGTGTTAAGGGGGCTGCTATATGAAACTAACAAGTCTTACTTCCCCTTGTAAACCGAGGATTTTCCTGCATGTCAGTGCATTTGCTGTAACAGCTTCCACAAAAAACATGGTTCTGTGGACTCCTTTTAAAAGCTCCCCATATTCGGTTGAGCATATTAAGGACAGACATACTAAAAACATTGTTTAAAACCCCTAAAATACACACACACATGAAGATGCTATCCCAGATATAGTCTCAGACACACTGAATCATGCAGACACTGATGAGAATGTGTGAAAGCACAAAGCTGAATACAAAATGATACCAACCAGAAACATTACTGGTAAATGTCAGTGATAACACACACATGGAAACACTCTAAATAGCGATAGCTTGTATTAAAATGGTAATAGATAAGCAGTGGTTTGTGTTTCCCTGCTGCTGCTGTAATGTACCCTATCGCTCCCGCTTTTCTCTTCCTCATCTGTCTCCTCTAGTGCCAAACTATCCTGTCTTTACCCCCCACTCCCTTTCCCCACCATCATCCTCTCATTCTATCCTGCATCTCCACACTCTTTACTATTCTCTCTTTGTCTCTACCTTATTATGTCTGTGAAGCTGCTACAGAGTGATACTGCCCTCTATCTGGTAACCAGGGAAGTCTTGACTTCTTTTCATCATCACCTCCCTTCACAAGCCAGCACATCCTTCTTTTTCTTTCTCTCTCTGAATAATCCCATCATGGTGGATCTTTCCATCTTTGCTTTGTCATTCTACTCAGTCCTCACTGCTGTTTCACAGCCATCATTTCTGCAGCTGTTTGGTAGCCTCTCGTCTTTCCACAGCCCTTACCCTACGCTGTTCAGAGGAAGAATTAGCTCTTTTTTGTCTTTAGTATTGAAAAACAAAAATAAAGCAGAGGGATTGCCCTCTGCCTTTGTCATAGAATTCAAATAATGTCAAACCACACAACTTTTAATTACCTGAAAACTTCTAACTCATCTTAGTGCTTCAGTTAATCACTTACATCTCTGGCTGCATCGCCAAGCTAGCATGAACAGTGTCTCCAACAGAGAATCTCCTGCTGTGATGTTCACATAAGAATGTCAGCTTAGGAGAAAGCCAATGTCTTCTCAAAAGAAAAAAAAACACCCTTCACACTTGAACACTACAAATTTTTAAGAATAATTTGGCTGTTAACCTGTTTAGTTAAAACATTGATCTATTAATTAAATAAATCATGTGACAATCATTCATTAAAATGGTCCTTTAGCAAATTAAATGTTGTTTTTATTAATTCTGTCAGCAAGGTCCTGCTAAAAATGCACACCTGGTCGATTTTTGCTGGAAAATACCTCAATCTGTAGAAAATAAATAAGCTTGAATGAGGGAACTTCCAGATCAGACAGACCAGAGCAGAAATCTAATCACTCAAAACTTCCAGCCATGTCACAAACTGATTCTTATTTCATATAAATGGACTTTAAGATATTATATGCAAAGGTTTAAAAAGGTAAAGATATGACAATATGTTTGTTTTTGTTTGTTTGTTTGTTTACAAGACTTTAACAAACAGACAGACAATATGTTCGACTTCTGGGTTCTCCCAGTGAGGAAAAGACTGACAATGGAAGAGACAAAACTGTGTTGCAACCTGGTGAGAACCAGGGCTTAGTGAAAGAAGGGGTGCATTTGAGCCAAAGCATCACAGTATTGAGGTTATGATTGGTTGTTTCCCTTAAGGATGTTTTATAAGTTCCAACAGCATTAGCTTCCGTCTATCTTCATACTGCTACTGCTGTTGGAAGGACAACTTTGCAGCTGTTCCACATACATATGTAAAACCTTTAAAGCACATAAGGTCATGGAATCACCAAAATGTAGGGATTAGCTGGCAAGACATAAACAGATTGAAAGGCAAACACCCTCTCCCTACAGATTCAAACCTTGCCCAGGCAATAGTTAATACTACAGAAATGTTAATACCCTTTAACCTTGTTTATGTTCAGTACAGGCAACATTAAACTGTTCTTCACAAACTATAAACTCCCTGAACTGGCAGTCCACAGAGAGAATATTCAGATCAGCATGCATCTGACATCTTGTTGTTTTACTTATACTCACAGTGACAGTGTTGAATGTTTCCATTTAAAAAAAAAAATAAATGGAGAAAACAGTCTTCCTCAGCAATTTTCTCCATGTTTGATTCTGCTGTATAAAATTAGACTTGACAGTGACACTATGCAGAATTATGTAAACTTTACTATTGCATCCGAAGACATGACTGTGAAGCAATTATTGCGTTATAAAGGAAATAATTTTTTTTAAAAAAAATTCAAATTGCCTTTATCTTACAGTTAAATAAAACCTGTAAGATTCAGTTTATTAATAGTTTATACAAAAACCAAACATATTTTAAATGAAGTGTGGGAGGCTTTTCTATTATGTGTACAAGTATTACTTAATATGTTTGAGCACATACTAGAGAAATGAAACCGTTCTACGTCTCATCCTCTTAATTCTCTGGAGTTTCAGGAGGATCGTCACGAAACAGCAGTGCCCTTACAAGAGTGGAGAATTTTTTTTTTCTCATTGTAGGGTGATGATCAGGGTGAGGAGACTTGCAGGAAAGCTCAGAGGAGATAGGAGGTGTTCCTGGAAGAAATGAGTTTTACACAGAGGCGGGTATGTCCTGCATGGGGTGGAAATGCCATTTAACCGCCGGTGCCTGAAGGGAGAGGAGAGAGGCTGAGATGTGGTTATGGCCTGGCGGCTGCTGGCAGGAAAGAGCTAAGCACATGTCTGGAAGGAATATGGGGATACACCTCACTTCACAAAATGGAGAGCAGGACGGAGGTTTGTGAATTTGATGTGAGCTGCCTTGGGGAGGTAAAGGAGGGGTGTGACAGGAGAATACAGACTCTTTAAAACTGCAGGACTAGTTATCAGCTAAGAAACGAGAGAGTTATTAGACCAGGCAGGAAAGAGATGCTCTATCTGAAAGATGACTTAAAAAGGTTTCTGGCAAGCGCAAGAGGCTTTAGCTGTGATGCAAGCACTGCATAACAATGGGCTTCCTAAAATCACAACTGAGAACCTTGCTAGTCTGGGCAGGTGTACCTCGGTACTGTCAGTCCTGACAAAGAGGTTATACAGGGGGTGACATTTGTCAGGGAGGGGCAATGTCTCATTTTTGCCAAGGCCAAGTTTGAGGTGAGAGGCAGTCATTCAACTCAATGTACCCATCCGGAAAGCCAAATGAAAAAGGAGCATAAACAGTTGGCTGTCCCCTGACATGCCTGAAAACAAAATGGGTAGCATGTAAAAGGAATGCTGCTTTTGTCTGAGTTCAAAGAAGCTCAAGTCAAACAAATCAAATAGCATGTAGATGATTAGAGTAAACTTGTTAGGCTTCCTGTTACATTTTTTCCTATATACATATATATATATATATATATATATATATATATATATATATATA
>JBAFTA010000022.1:6760777-6778394 GCA_036919975.1 Melanotaenia parkinsoni
AGTATGTAGATGATTAGAGGAAACCTGTTAGGCTTCCTGCTACGTTTTTTCATATATACATATATATATATATATATATATATATATATATATATATATATACAAAATAAAAGCTCTAATGAAGGAAATGTTTGTGGGATGATTCAAACTTAGCTGCAATATACAAAAATTACAAAAAGAAATTAAAAAGCACCATAAAAACAGACTAATGGAATTTATTTGGAGCAAGCAGATGGCCAACTAAATATTCTTTACAAAAGATTTTTTTGCAGAGATAAATGAATGATTGCACTTTTAAAAATGATTCAGTCAGATGGGAGTGGGTTAATTAGGAAAGAAGTTGTTGGAATCAAAGAAAAGAGAGTAGAAAGCTCAAGTGAATCTGTATGTAAAATGGGTTTCACAAACACCGGCATGTGAGTGAGCTGGATGTTCTTCATGCCTGACGTCTGGTACAGCTGCAGTGGAGATTCACTCAGAAGGAGAAAAGTTTGTCCTGGCTGTGCAGAAGTGTGACAGCTATGAGGTAAAAACAGTTGTTCTGCCCGGTTGCACAAACACACAACGGGCTCCGTTGAGCTTCCAAAGCTTCTTTCTTACTGAAATTGATGATGTCCAAACATTGTCCTAGCACCAAAACAAACCTAATCTTTGTGGCTTTAAAGAAGAGAGCTTTTGAATTACAAGTTAAAATATTCGGCTCATTCATGCTCCAGTCAGAGTGAGCAGTCTCAGCTTTGGTGACCCCTTGACATTTAGTTTATTATTGATTATACTCATCATCATTTGTCTACTTTTGTACTGTATGTATCATCACTAAGCAACTTTCTGACCTTAAAGATATGTTTCTGACTTGTTTTAACAGTACACTGATATGAATCATGTTCATTTTTGGAACCATTGTTCTCCTGCAGCATCCCAAGGCTTGTTTTTCTGAGACACTGCATCACTTTACTGCAACATTTTGCTTTACAGCACAGTGTTACATGCCAACAACTGGATAGCAACGCTGGTTCATAGAAACACAAAGTCCTATAGTGTGACTGTAAAACAAGGTTAAGGAGCAAAAATAAATGTCATAAAACATTCTGAATTTTCCAGGCTTATCTGCACTTTGTGATTAGTGGTACGGCTTTCCTCCAAAAATACAATAATATGGATCTTCTTTTTATTTATATTTTCTAAATATCGGTCATGTCAAATGCATGTCACACCTATTGTTGGTGTGTCAAATTAACATAACACAGTTTAAGCTTAACTGTGTAATAGGAATAGACAAATCTAAGGAAGAGTGAGTGAAATTATGAATCAAACCAGAAGAAGAGAATGAATAAATAAATCGATGAAAAATAAAACAATGAGGAAAAAACATTTGCATCTTGTCTGAAATTCAAATTTCCTGATTTTTAATCTGCATCTAGACGTAGTGGGACAAGCTACACCTGCGTGTAATCAAGTAGTTAGGGTGTGGCACACAATGCATGACCAGGTGGCAGTGACTGTCTCTTCAACCCATGAACGTCTTCTGGTGTCAAAGGTAAGAGCCTCGTCTTCCCTCTGGTTTCTGTCCTGCTCTGACATCATGCTCATTATTGCTTCACCTGCATTTTAGATCTTCCATAAGTGTATTATCCTCAGTTAGGCCTGGGTTGATTATATCAGTGGCACAGCTGGAAATTTGTAAAGCTTCCACCTGAGTGGCCTTAAAAGTGCCTGTCTGGCATGTAGCATTTATACTTTTTCATACTGTCTGCTAATGCGCTGACTCATGCCTCTCACTGCTGTTTACACTGCTGCTCCTATCCTGGTGTAGGCCGGGGTAAAGTTGCTGTTCTGTCCTCCTTCCTGAGCCCGGAGCCCCTTTATGGCCCGGAGTGTTTTTATTTATTTATTGCTAATCTCATCTGAAATGTGATGTTTTATGCAGCCCTAATTTAGAGGATGTTCCCCTGGGTCATGTTTAATGGTATGAACATGAATAAGGGATTGTATGTGTTGGACAGTTTCTTGAAATTAAAAGTGAGTTTTGTAAAAATGTTACTTTTATAAGCTCTTCAAAAGGTTAGCCTCAGTATGTTAATCACCGGGTTTTTTCTTTATATGTAGAAACCAGGTGCTTTTATTCTGCAGTCTGGTGCAATTAAACACTACATAATGTTAATGAGCTCTGTTACATACGTTAAATTGCTTTATTCATGTGAAAGATATGCACTAATGGAAACACTTGCAGAGTAACTTCATTGTGAACATTTACTAATGGTGCATAAGTATCAGGCACAATAGACAGAGAAATTCAGTCGGTGTTTACTTCAAGACTCAAGCTTTGACCCTGGCATGACTGTTGGTGACAGACGGGCTGGTTTAAGTACATTTTAAAACAGCTGATCTCCTGGGATTTTATGTTCAATCATCTCCAGATTTTATGGCAAGCTCACTCTGAATATTGATTTCTGCTGAGACATACAGATGGAAGGTTTGAAAATTGGCCTCAGCTGCATGAATCTCTGAACACAAATCTGTGTTCTGGACATATTTTGGGCTCAAATACCAAAGTCTTTGTTTGAATGTCACATTCACACCATACTATCATATTCTACTGGGAGACTGGATGTTAATTCACCATGTCACAAAATTAAAGGTGATTTCAAAATAGTTTCACAAACATGACAGAAAGTTTAAATGGGGGCTCTGCAGAAATATGATATTAAATTTTTTTATGTTTTCATACCAACCAGGTGTAACTACAGAGTCAACATTAAGTTGGATTTTTGAATTAAAAAAAAAAAAAAATGCACAAATTGTGTGAGTGAGAAAGTGAGTAAGACAGATTGTTGCCATATAGATGACTAGAAACCAGGCCTTGCTAATGATTTTGGTTTAAGGTTTAGGCCAGGGGTGCTCAAGTCCAGACCTTGATCTACCATCCTGCAACTTTTAGATGCAACTCTTCTCCAGCACACCTGAATCGTTACCAGCCCTTTGCAGAGCTGAATGACATGCAGATGGCATCTGATTCAATTGTGTTGGAGTAGGGTTGCATCCAAAAGTTGCAGGAATCTGTTCCAATTAAGAATAATTTGTTTTATCAGCTATTAAATCACAACCCTAACCTATATTATTTTTATCCTGATTCCTGGGCTCATTCCAAATCTTTTCCACTGTTGTAAATTGAGGATGCATCAATTCTCTTATTTACTTAATTACTTATTGCAGGTCACTTTGTTATTCCTTATTTGTATTTCACACATTGGGTGCATCTCAGGGTTTCAACAGGATATCAAAAGTATAGACAGAATAGCAAATGAGTTTGGTTTTGAATTGACTAGAATTGGTAGCTAAATATCTTATTACTGGAATGGAGTGTGCTTTTTTTTTTTCTCAAGAAAAAGGATGATGTGATAAGAACGTTGTATTCTTCCGTCTTTAAATATTTAACATCTGGGTCACACAGTAACTGGGGGATGTGGTATACTATTGATGTGTTTGTACTCAGAAGTCGGCTGTTACAAAATACAGTGAAAAGGCCACCTGAAGTTGGATATCTGACTCAAAGTCTGGGCAAACTCACCAAACCCCGACTTCACCCAGTAAACAAATGTTTTTTACCTGCATAAACTTTATCTACTGTACACCAAACAAAAACAAGTGGTGCACATGACAAACTACATAAAAATATATTGCAAAGCATTCACAATTATTTTTTTTTTTTACGGAATACAGTTAAGTCATGGTTGGCTTTCGATGTCTTACTGGTTCAATCTTCTGCAAAGAGAGAGCTTCCTGGCATCGTATTGATTTTGCGAATTTTCCGACTTTGTCAACAAGAACGCTCTTAGCTAAGATGTGACGTTATTACCAGATCCAGCTTCTGAACTCCGAGTCAAATCGAACGCACCATAATGTGTACAGTGCCGATACTTCTGCTCATGCTAGTGAATAAAGTTTGTTGAATTGAACTCAAGTTTTATTAACAAGTGAAACATTACAGATTTTAGATGTTTGAAAATTTCTGATTCTCTTTTTGCTTCTTTATGTCCCTCCCAAAGGCACATTTTAAACTGTCCAAGTTTAAAACTTTTAGTTCTGGACTTTCTTGACACCCTGACATCTATATTATTTGTCTAAAAAAAGGCCAGGACAATAAATTTTGAATTATGCAAGTACAGCCCAATGGAAACTGTCAGAACATCAGTTTGTCACCTGATAATCATGGAAAAGATCACAAAACTAAACATGAAAGCAAATAACGATTAAAGTTTTATGCAACGTTTATTTGCAATTGCAAAGTCAATGTTTGGGCCTTTAATCCTAAAGAAATTTTGTGATGCATTTTACATGTTTGGGTTTATTATAGAATTCCTTTCTATCAAAGCAAATGTGAATGGCCTAAAAGGAATCGCAGAGAAAACACTAAGCCTGAAGGCATTGTAGAGGTGCATGCATTTGTGTGTTTTTACACACGTTTGCCAACACATGTTAATTAAGTCTGTCATTCACAGAAGGCTGTGAATGGTGGTTCCAATAATCCCAGTAATAAGTTTTATTAATGCATCTGTCAGACTCAACACACAAAGCTGGAACAGAAGAAGGTGGATGAACACACACTTAACAAAAACAAGCACACGCTACTGAGTAATGTCATGATGATCCATCTGTCTGTCTTCGTCCCTGGTTCCCTTTCCTCTTTCATCAGCCCCACCATCCCTCCATCCATCACACATGCCTCTGGTTCTGCACATCTCTGCTGCTTACACTCTGTACAGTTCAGTCGCTCGCTTTCTTTCTTTCCGCCGGTCTCGCTGCCCCTCTCTCCTTCCCTCCATCTGTCACCCTGTCTCTCAATTTTCTTGGTCTAGCTCCTCTCTGACTGAGCTAAGCAGTCTTCATTGCAGGTTTTACGCACTTTAAAGCAGAAAGCTGTTAAGGAAATTTGCTGTATAAAATTCAACTGGTCAGCTTTGCAGCACCTCCCATGAGGACAGAGGTTAATCCGTTAGATTAGATGTGCCTAATTCTGTAATGAACCATGCATCCACTGAGACAAGCGCTTAGAACAAATTGAGTGAAATTTATACTTTCTTGCACATACACGTATGTTGGCTATGGCAAAGTAAGATTCAAGCTAAAATTCTGCTGTTTCGCTCTTTAGGGCAGTGGTTTTAAGGTTGCGGTTGTAACAGTGTAAAATGGTTTCAACTGACAATTTTGAACATTTCTGTTTTTGCTGTACCTGATCATAAATTGTGAACTATTTTCCTTTACTTTCAATAAAAACCAGCACAGGCATAGAGCAGCAAATGTGTAATAACTGGAGTACTTGTACGTTGGCTGACAGTCTAATTTACACGTGACACTAAATGAGGTCAAATTAGTACAGTCAGTGCATTAGTAAATACAATACTTACTGCACAAATTATAAGTGGCTATGGTGTACGATTTTGTGTGTACAAGGAGATGGAATTACCTGCTGGGCACAATCACCTGCTGTACCTCCAACAGCACCAGTTGGAGGTGAGCTGTAGAGTCTTCAGCCGGGACCATCATTTATTGGTGTTTTACTTGCTCTAACCCCATAACACCTCCTGGTGGTGGTTGAGGTGGTAAGAACAACTACCTGCCAACTCCTGCAGCTGTCCCTCCTCCCTGACTTGATCTTTACTGGTCCAAGAACTGGTCCATGAGGAGCTCAACAAGCCATGGTAACAAGATCAGATTTATACCCACCCATAGAAACAACAAAGCCCCTGCCTTCAAGATATGATTTGAATTAACTAATTATCTAGTGGTAATAAATACGAACTGCAGCCAAATGTAGGTAGCCATAACCAGTATGCCCTTTATAAATGTTAAAGGTGAATGTGGAACCAGTATTTGTCCCTTATTAGCCACTGTGGTGACATGGTTTTGTATAGATTTTGGTTATAGACAATAAGTTTATTAACCTTGAAATAAATATTTTGGCAGGTATGAAAAACGAGTAACAGTTTAATATAATCACTACGTACAACTAAAAATGCTTGAAAGATTAACATTTCCATCTTTCTGATGGAAATTCTCTACACCGTTAAGATTTCCAGATGTTCCTGGTTCATTGTAGTAAATCTGAAGTCAGATTAAAATGATCAAAGACAAAAAAAAGACAAGAAAAAGAGTTAAATGAAGATAAATAGGGCAGCACTTGAGCCACACCATGGCTTTATGCATTTGCTTGAGCAGTTATACACTTTAAACCAAACTGGGTTCTAATTATCGTCGCCACCTGTGGCGCTGCATTCACACTTGCCATCAATACGTGCACAAACACACACAGAAGGATCTCATGCAAATCTCAGGCAGTGCCAGAGGATATGAGGTGCTAATGTATTCTAAGAAAACTAATTTGCTGCTCTACGCTTATAAGTTACCTGTGAAAGGAAAAACAGGGAGAGGCAGTAAGAACAGAAGGGGAATGGGGAAATGCAGAGAGAAGAAAGCCATGAACTGTGAAAAAGACACTATGCACAGTATAGAAACACAAAAATATGCTTCTTTGCCTTAGAAAAATGGAAAGATGCATGGATTTGATGTTTTCTGATCCTTTTATATAGTTTTAAATTGATATAACTAAAGATTCTACTTAGTGAAATTTGCTATTTTTACATTTTAAGGGGAAGTCTCAGAGTTTTGGCTAAATCTAATCTCGTGTTCGGTTGGATTTCATCCAGTTTTCATATTCAGTTTTCTCAGGTTGTGCAACTTCTTAATTTTTTAGAACTAATTCCTTTCTTCAACTGCAGTTAGTTGTCCTGCTCTTATCACACCTGGTTTGTGTTGCTGACTACCTCTCACCTGTTGTTTATTTGTTCCATGGTTTTTAATCTGCCCAGTTTCTTTGCTCAGTGTCAGTTGTTTGTGTTTTTGGCTTCTTTTCCTGAACGCAGGCTCAGAAGGTCCATGGATGGATGGATGGATGGATAGAATGTCTGTCTACTCTTGGCTTCTCTTGTTAAATTACAGAGGTTTATTTTTTCCCTTTATCCAGCTTCCTCGATGGTATTGACAGAAGAACATGAATAGCCATTTAAAATAAAACCAAGAACTATTGCAGCTTAACAAAAAATGGTCTTCATTTTGATTTGGACGTGTACTGTAGTTTAAGAGGAGTAAGAGCTTTGTGTCCTATGCATGTTATCATGTACAACAAATGTGATAATGTGTGTTCATGCAAGTTTTTGGCATTGAAGTGTTACCTGATTCTTTGTTTCAGCCTGTCAAGGAACCAATTAGATACTAATGCAAAACATGGCATTTAGAGCCAATAAAATAAGAATGACTTCTGTGCACATGTAGGTGTTGGACTGGTGCCGGTGCAGCAGGTGTCTACCCGGGCATATTACTTTTTACTAAATTCAGAGAAAATTGCATTCCTTTCTCAAAATTTGCACTAAGTTGATATGACTTTTAAAACTATTAATTAAGACAAAGTTTCTCAGCCATTTTTTTATTTTTTTTTTTTATTTTTTTTTTGGGAACTCACTGCTTTGACTTTATTGTTTACAGGCAAAACACTTCCAGCTGCAGAATTCTTGCTTAGTGTATAACAGTGCAAGAATTAAGAACTAATAATATTATCGTTGCTGTTAGTATTACTATTATTATGTACAACAAGATATTTGGAAAAAAATATTCAAATAATTATAGACCAGAGATCCCCAATTCCAGGCATACTGAGCCAGTGTCCTGCAGGTTTTCAATGTGTCCCTGCAGCAACACGCCTGACTCAAATTAAGTCAGGTGGGGTCGTTAAGAGGCTTGGGCAGAATGCGACATCTCATTTGAACTGGGGGTGTTGCAGCAGGGACACATTGAAAACCTGCAGAACACTTCCTCAGGAGGTCCAGAATTGGCGATCCCGGATATAGACTTAGATTAAATCCCCACCAGACAAATGAAATAATCATCCATGCCACTTCCAACTAAGTTGCATCTTTCCATTTCATCGCAGATGATTAACTACTTGTTGAAACACAATACTTGAAGGTGTTAGCTCTGAGTCTGCTCAAGGTTAGATTAACGCGGTGCAGTGGAGATCTTATTTTAAAGGACAAGTTAACCACAGCAAGAGCACGCATGTATCTGGGTGAAGCATTAATTTGATCAGGCAATCCAATCGTTCATGAAGTTCAACAGTACCTTTTTTTTTTTTTAAACTTATCACCATGTTTAATATACTGTACCAATGATTAGGTCTCTGTGGTTCTCTTGAGTTCTTTGACTACTTATGTCGTTACTTTAATAGGGGAAAAACAGCTTCCCATGTACTCCGCATACACCAATCATCCAGTCTGCAAGCCTGCCTGCTCAGCTTTATCCAGCCTTTCTTCTCCTGCCAATCTGCTTCTCTGCACTTATCGTGCTTGACAAACCAACTCAGCCTGCCTGCTGTTCTACCGCTCTACTACCTGCCTGTCTCTCATTCATCTTCCCACCATGCTTTCAACACCAGCCTGCCTTCACGAAAGGTTGCTTGGCTTCCAGCCACCCTTTGCTGCCCAGGCCTTTGCCAAGCAATTTCTATCCCTTCTCACCATGCCTACCTTTATTGGTCCAAACAATAATCACCTCTTAACTTATTTAGCTGGGCCTGTTCTGTTCTTTTTTTTTTTATGTATACAGTGAAAAAGTACAAAAGACTCAAACATTATTAATCAAAGGATAACAATGCAAGCAATCTTAGCATAAATAAATCCATGCTATTAACCTGGCTTTAACTACATGACTTTTCAATGTAGTTCTGACTCATTTTGATGGCACAGCTGTTGCCAAGCTGGGCTCCAAGGCTGAGAAACTGTTTACAGCAGGCTTTTGTTTTATGGCACAACATCACATACCAGCATCAACACACTGGCTCTTCACACCATGACTGATTCATCAAAGAAATGCAAGATGATGTTAGCGGAGGAAGCGAGGAAAAGACAGGGCATAAGAAAGGGAGAGAGCAAGAGATAAGACAAGAGTTAAGATCAGACTGACTTTTGCTGGCCAGAGACAGCTCAGAGTAGAGGTGGGGTGCAATATGGATGCTGAATTTACCGTTCCTAATGAACACCTTATTGAGGAAAATCTGCCAAAGTTCAGTAGTACGACTGTAAGAACTGTTAGCCAAGGAGTTTTTCTAGGAAGAGATTAGTTTCCACGGGGAGGAGAAGAAAAAAGCAAATGACTGGAAAATACTGGCTAATGTTTAGGTGTAGGTGTAGGGATGGCAACTCCAGCATCATTCTGTATGACTGGCTGAGATAAGTGGCTTGAATCGGTTACACGTAGGTTCTTAGTGTGTAATAGAATAACATTTGTTCTTTTTTGTTAATCTTAAACCAGAAATGCAACTGGCAAAAATTAACTTTTGTATTTTTTATGACTCTGAAAATGATCTGATTTGAAAAAAATGGAAATTCAGTTCTGAGTTTTAAGAAAACAGAATTTATCTGGTATATAGTAACTTTAACCATTTGACATGGTGCCTGACACCGATGCCAGTAATGAGTATTTACTTGCTTAGATATCTCCAAACATTTAAATTTGACACTTTGACACTTTAGCACTGTCTGTAGTACAAATTGTAATGAAAACCTCAGGAATGTGAAGAAACGGGGAAAAAGAAATTTCATTAATAGTAACACTACAATATACATATGTGCACAGTTCTATTCAGATGTATTTTTAATGTATAGTAGGAAGAGGGTACATTAAGTATGAAAATCACTCCAGAGGACATTTAATGATGCATCTCTATTCAAGTAAAAGACATGCCTGATGGCACACCCATCACAGGAAGAAGTAAGAGATGCTGTTCGATTATTCGACCCCCAGAGGAGGAAGGAATGCTGTTTGGTCTGGAAACACTGTGAAAAAAGGACACAAGAGATACAGAGATGGAGAAATGTAAGAAGAGGTGAGACAAGAAAACAAAAAAGCAAGGAAGGAGATGAGACACCTAAAAGTAAATTTCTTTTATATAACCATTATTAAACACAACCTATATTTTACTTTTCCAGTTGTCTGAATTTCAGCAGGTTGTGCATTACAATAGTAGGGAGGGAAAATTAACTTCTCAATGAGAGCTGAACGTATGTCGCATTTCATATACAGGAATTTTGGTAGGAATTCAGTCAGATTGTGAGGAGCAAAGAAAAATGTAGAAATCAGGAATTATTTTAGTGGGTCACTGTAAAAATTAGTCACAACAAATTAGATTGAAAAAAGCATTATTGATTTCTATGGATTCCTGCAAAAAAGTAAAAAATTACCATGATTTTAACATGTTTAAATATAAAAATAATCAATTTACAGAAAGCATAAAGTGAAATAATCCTGCATTCAGTTTAGCCAAAGAAACAAAACAAAGTCCATGAATAAAATATTTTGCATTATAAATTTTCTCTTTTTTTCAGATTTGTCTATCCATTCAATAGCAGGATGTTGCAAATAAACATCAGCCACAAAATGCAACACACAACGGTCTTCCAGGGGTATCTGTGGGAATGTCAGAATGAAACCAACCCATTTGGACTTCCAAAGAAGTTGAATCAGTGACTGTTAGGCGTCAAAATCTTGTGGCTGCAAAATTAACCCAACTCATCAGTCTTCCACATGGGCTTCCAACTGCTAACCCTAAAGGGGCCTTATCATGCTATTTCAACATTTCTGAGCTTTCTATAGTGTTATGGTGTGGAATACTCATCACAAGTTTTTTTTTTTTTTTATCACAAAAAAACACACGATTGCGTTTCCAGTGTGTCTCTGCATTCAGTTTCCATGGCACAGAGAACAACAGTATTTAGAGTTTAGTTTTCTTCTTCGGTATTTTAGTTACAAGTTGTCTGTTTTGTTTTGTGAACAATGGCCAGACTAAAGGAATTAACCCACACTTACTTTACCTGAGCGCTACCAGCAGGTAACACAGAAAGTTAGAGATTAACGCTGTAGATGGAAATGCTACAAACGTACAAAACACCCATTCACCATTCTTTAACCCTAGAAATTAGCTTAGCAAGAGTTGCTAGACATACAACTAACTATATTTTAACAATGCATGAAAGTGTTAGCAAATAGCATCAATACTTTATCTATTTCTTGGCAGCAGGTGTTTTCTACTTTGTTGGCTTGTGGTACATTTGCCACATGTACAGCTATTAACAGGGGCATGTACAAAAATATAAGGCCTGTGAAGGACTGCAAACTGAATTATATCAGACTATAGCTGGAAAACAGAGTATTTACCAAGCAGATACGTCCTGCTACATTCCTTGCTGCGAGTTGCTGAGTTGTTCTTGCTTTCGGAGTCTGATTTGGGCTCAAACGTGTACAGCTGTATGTTTTGTGCTGACATGTTCACTATTTATATTACTTTGGTTAGTTTACAAGTTCTGCCGATATTTCTATGATGAAAATCATTGATGTGTGTGTTCCTGACAACTACTCCAGGCAAATGAAAAATCAGTCAGCCTGCATCAGGGCACGGTGGTGCTCAGGGTGGAAGATTCTCATTCTGCTTGTTTCTGGCAGAGCTGATCTGAGGACCTACAGAGGGATAGATATAAATTAAAGTGGTTTGTGAAAAATGCTGGATTGATTCCTGCTCTTTTGGATTCACATATTAAAATAAATTGGACTGAAATGAGCACGTTAAGGGCTTGGATATGCTTGCTGTTGGCAACACATTTGCATAAGTATCATGGCAGCATAGCATTCCTTTCATACATAGGCCACTCGCGCTGACACGAGGTAACGTGTTGCATGCAGGAGTTGCTGTATTGACTTGAACGCCAGTGCCGCTCATGTGAACAAGAGCATGAACATGACAGGTCCAACGTAAACACAATGGCGGATAGTTTTGTAAACCATATCTAAGACCTTGTCTGCAACTACAGGCATCTTTATGATTTTTTTTTTTCTCCCCATTGCACAGAATAATAAACACTTGTGCATTAACAGTTGGCAACAAATTGGTAGTGTTTTGGGGGTTGATGACCCGGAAATACAATGTGACCAGTAGATGGGCTTTGAAATAGTGAAAAGGCCAGAGTGCCGTGTACTCCCCCTTGCAGTGAATTCCAATATTGAGCATTTTTGCTGCGTCATGCTTCCATCCATTGCAGCAAGCATTAACACAAACATAGCGAAAGGCTGTAAGGTCACATCAGTTTTGTTTGTTTGATGTGACCTTATAACTCTTTAATCTGCAGCAACAACTGCTTGTCTTGGATCATTGCTGATGTGTCTCATCCTTCTTATTGTGTTAATATTCAAGAGCAGCAAACCAATGAAACTTAAGCTTTTATAGAGGTGCTTACTTCCTTAATTCCTTGTCAGTTAGTAAGAATGCATATAGTTTGTATCACAAAAGCTTCTGAATTGTAGCTCAGCTTTTGTTCACTAAATGAAAAAATGTGTAATGTGCAATGTGTTGTTCATCTCAGGTCATATGTTCCCAATTTTTATGACCTGCAAGGGCTAGATGACATTTTATTAATACATAAAACTTTCAAAATTAAAAAAGGGTTTTATTTTCCACATAACTATAATTTTATACTTTTATTAACAGATATTAAGACCACTAAAGAAGAGTGAAGTTTAATATTTATCCACTTTTGATACTTTTAACATGTGCTGCTTTTAGTCTGATGTGATGGATTGGATACTGTAGATTCAGCAACCATGTTTTCTAAAGAGATCATTGATGAATAGGGAAACAAGATAGCTTTCTGTCAGAACTGTTGGCAAAAACAAATTGTGTACACACTGAAGGATTTAAACACTACAACAAATCAAGATTTTGAGTGGCATACTCGCATGCCGAAGAGACAATTTGCAATTGGCTCCGGCCGCGTGGTATTTGGCTAACCAAGCAATGTTCCACCATTTGGTGCTGGTACTGAGTTTGGGCTGATACGGTTTCTGTTTACACTGGACACAGGCAGCCAGTCGGCATGACAACAAAGGCTGGCAGAAGGGTAGAGAGGGAGAGCAGATGTAACACTCACTGTGTCAACTGTTTGTCCACAGTCCATTCATGAGCTGCTCAATCCGCTGTGAAGATATGGCAGCCCTTCAAGGTTTCCACTTTATAGACGGCCAGCTGCATAAGTCCTTCTGTTCAGCTTTGTGTGTGCAACTGCATACACTCAAACAAAATGTCTAAATTTACATCCACTCAGCAACAAGTAGTTAAAATTCACACTGAAGATGTGCTATTCCAACTGTCTGTAGATAGTATTTGTTATATTATATTTTAAAAAAAATGGAATAAACAGTTGTGCTTTGATCTGGTCTGACTGACAATTAATGTTTATTTTCTTTTAATTAATTAAATCCAAATTAGACCAAAGTAGCTGTTTTATTGAATTGCTTGGTTCAGGATTCTTATCTCTGTGCTGCTCACATTTCTACACTATCTGAGGGGAGCAAATGTCCTCAGAAAGGCATCATCTTGAATTTTGCACTGTTCTTCGACCTCCAGAACATGACCTCTCCACTGATGTCATCAGTTGAAAATCTACCCTTTGTGTCCTCTTTAAGGCTAACTTATCTGGTTGTAATCTTTGGCTAAATCTGAATTTACAGCAGTCAGTCATAACATTAACACCTCGACAGAAAAAATGAGCCGTATTGCTCGTCTGGTTATAAGCCATGTCCTGCTGTGAAAATCTGCGTTAACACAGTTTCAGAATGGTCCCATCTTTTTCCAGCTGGACTTAGGTTGGCCAAAACTGCTTATTAAGGAGTGAAAGAACTTAACTAAGCCTGAAGTGTTCAAATGCCCCTCTTTTCAATCTAATAGAAGCCAAATCCACAAAGATCCCACTCCAGCACCCACAGGGTCCTAAGAATCTTTAAAAAAATCCCTTCAGGAAATCTGTGTTTACACCCTGACTGGTCAGTAACAGAACCTACTAAATATTAAGCAGGTGGTCATGTTATCACTGATCAGAGTAGAACCTGCTGTTCCCTCGTTTCAGTTCACAACTTGCGTTTAAAAGTCTGCAACTAGTACAGAAATGTGCAAAGTTGTTCCTCGAGGGCCGCTGTCCTTCAGATTTTCCAATGTTTCCTGCTTCAACACACCTGACTCAAATGAAATGGATCCAACAACCTATTAAGTTTTGCACAATGACTCATCAATTTGAGTCAGGTGGTTGTGAAGCAGAAAAATCTGCAGGATTGTGGCCCTTGAGCACCGGAGCTGGGCACCCCTGAACTAGTACCAGGCTGAACTCCATTTTTGCCTTCAGAACTGCCTTAATTATTCATCGACTCATTGACATGTTGGAAATATTCTTTAGAGATTTTGCTCCATATTGACAGCATCATTGATGGCATCAAATGGTTGCTGCATATTTCTTAGCCGCTCATCCATGATGAATATCTGCTGTTCCACCACATTGGATTAAGATCTGGTGACTCTAGAGGTCATTGGAGTACAGTGAGCTTTGCCATGTTTAAGGAGGTGATCTGAGCTTTTTGACATTGTATGTATCCTAAGGGAAGTAGCCATCAGGTACACTGTGGTCATAAAGAGATGGACATGGTCAGCAACAATACTAAAACAGGTTGTGGTCTTTAAATGGTGCTTATTTGGTACTAAAGGGCATTGCTGTGTGGGAAAGTCCGAGTAGATTTCTGAAGTAATCAGACCAGTTCTGTCATATTTCAGCTGGCGGCAGGAGTACTCCAGTATCTGTATTTAGGCTAAAACTCAACCATGGCAGTTTTAATTCATGCAAAGTCTAGCATACAATGCCTTGGTTGTTTCAGGTGTGATGTTTAAAATATTATGGTTGTTAGCCGCTTGTATTTTTTACCCACTAAAATTAAATCCTACATTTAATTACATGTTTAGCTGTAGCTGTATTTATCCTGTGTATTTTGTTCATTATGGCATAGGTCAGAAGAAATTTGCTTCTTTATAAAAAGTGGGATTATAAGAACTGGCTAAAGTGACTGGATTGTGGTGCTGTGCTGATAAAATAAAGGCTTTTGAACTGAGGATTCCCTCGTGAGCTGCACTGAGCTCTCTAAGAGATGTTTTAAAGGTCAGGGTGCAGCAGTTAATCTGCAGAGTCTGAAGCAGAGCCAGCAGGAAGGCCAAGGAAAGCTTATGCTATCTTTTTCTCTACACTAATGCACACACACTACCCTAAAAGAATGCTGTTTGTGGAAAGCCTGAATTAATCTGTGCAGCTGAAATGGAGCACTGTCTCATTCTTTGGCACAGATGTTGATTCCTCCTTTCTGGTCTGATAGAAATTGGATGTATCAAGAAGAAATGAGAACAGGAGTGACTGGAATTAAAGTTTTCTGACATGATTTTAATAACATGATGTAAAATCTGACAAGCAGTGCATGTTTCAATGCCAACCTGTCCAGTAAACACTGGAAAATAGAAGGCAAAAACATTTATTTCTGGGAGTAGTTATTAGTTTACTCATACATTTTGGGAACGCTCTTATAAAACTGAAAAGAAATGTAAATGTATAAATGGAAGTTTATATTGTTTGAGTTTAAAGTTTATTCATATCTTTGAAGGTTATTACATTTTTTTCTTAGAATCCCTGCACATGACTGATGACTAATGTGTTTTCTAAGAAAAATGTCATTCTGATCTTCACTCGTATATCTGTTGTGAAATGGTAAATGGTCTACCACCATGCATTAAATACATGCAGCACTTTCTTTTCTATCATGCTGAACATATTGGCTGCAATGTGGGGGTTCAGTCAATCTCCCAGTCATTCTTTCACACACGGAGGGACTTCAGATCAAACCATGAATCCACACTGTTTGTCCTGAGGATCAGACCTTTTTCTTTTCATTAAATAGAAGTCTGCTGGAGCCATTACTGGGAATGACCCCACAAGATTTAACTTCTTTTTATTAAAAGGCCGCAGTCACTTCTGATTTCTCTCAGGATTCAATTATAAGAAAAAAAAATCTTCTAAAAGCGTTGCTACTGGCTGCTATATTGGTGCTTAAACTAAAAACTATATAAAATAATTGTTTTATTATGTAAATGTATGTATAATGTAGTGTGTGTGTATGTTTGTATCTCTCCATTTTTTATATTTTTGTGGCATGTCACCCCCACTCTCCAGTTTAGCCCACAGTATGTGCCTCATTTGAAGATTTCCTCTGGTTTTATACGTTAACTGCTTCTTTTCTTTTACTTGTTCCATTAAATCTCCCCGTTTCTCTAAGCCGGGATTTAGTTTTTAAAGCCAGAAAGTTTAAGACCTGTTATTCTTAAAATTCTTATAAGGTCTTTATCCTCAATCTCTTTTGGCATTTTCCCTAACAAGATAAAGTCATGCTCAATGTAAACGTTCAAATTTGAAACATTACTGATTTCTTTAGAAATATTTTCTAAACAATGAATTTTTAAACAGGTCAGGGCCAGAAGATGTGGCCATAATCAGCATGGTTTCCACCACAATCCCTCTAACATTTTGAAGTTAGCAATTGTTGGAATTTAGCTTAAAGGGCAAGTGTTAAAAAATATCCAATCTGAATCTTCCATGCATGTTCTCACCAAAAGTGAGGTGCAGTTGTTGTATTTGAGGATAAGCTTATACCTTCCCAGTCGGCTTTAGATTAAATTAGTTCTACTTGCCATCTCATTTTTGTCTCTTTTTCTAGTTTATTACTCTCCAAAATATTAAATAGTATGGAGATTTGTGGTTTAACACTCACATATTTATAATTCGTGACTAAGAATTGAATGAAAGGATGAAAATCTGTAATTGTTTTCTTTTTGTATTTTATTGTTTTCCATATAACTAGAAATAATCAAAGAAATGAGAGGATGGCAGATCATATTCTGGTATCTTTTTTACCTTTTGACTGTCCCAATGTGGTTAATCCTTTTTTTGCAATTTTAAAATTCCCACTTCCTTCTTTGGTCTGAAGTCAGGATCTTAAGTTATTTCTCTCAATGCTAAAAGTTCATTTTGAATCTTTAAAGCTCTCCTTACTTTATTCTAGCCTGCAAGTTTATTTTAAAACCATTTATCATCTTTTTGTTTGTTTATTCTCACTAAAAATGGCAAGTTTCCCCATCTCTCGGCATTGGGGCCACTGTTTGTAATATTTCTAATGCCTTAAAGCTGAACTATTACGTTTTAGGTGATATCGGAGTGTTTGATTCTTAAATAGGACATATGTATCATTGTGTTATTGAGTGAGATTCTATTTGTGGTTTTGTGGTAGTTTTTGAATAGTCTTTCAGCTATGTCTAGTAAAATACTTTTATCTTTTCTATCTTACTGTTTAAAAAGGATTAAAAAAAAGCATGACAAACACCCCCAGGTTTTTCCCATTAATCCATTTTCATGTTTCTGCAGTGAAAATGGAAGGACACATGTTCCCCAAAAGTCTTTTTGTCTCATTTTTTATACATCATCTAAACAAGAAAACGTTGGACCACTGACCGAATGGAAAAAGACAAAATGTAAGGAATGTAAACAGATTAAACTGCTGACAAAGACTTTTCTTTTTAAAGTCTTGGGGTCTCATTTATAAAACTGTGCGTAGGATTCTTACTAAAAGTGTACTTACGCCCAAAACCGGAAGTTGGCGTACG
>JBAFTA010000022.1:6785601-6809395 GCA_036919975.1 Melanotaenia parkinsoni
AATTAAAGAGTACTGTTTTAATTTAGGATGACTTATTACAACTCAATTTTTCCAAACTGTAATTTGTGCCAGGTCAGAGCTCACTTTTACTAATGACGTCTTTTTATGCCTCCAACAGAGTTTCTTATTTTAATCAGAAAAACAGAAAACAGTTCAGCTGAGTGTGACTATAATGAAATGTCATATTTGTGACTGTGCAGGAGACTATGGGTTATATATTCATGAAGAAATTCCAGACATGTGTTACTAGAGGATTTTCCTTTGCAAAAAGTGCCTCTTCTAATCTAAATTGCTCAGACGGGTTTTCTGCTGTGAAGGACAATAATTCAAATACTTAGTTTCGTCTTGTGGTTTCTGTGTTTTTGTACGTCTGCATAGTCCATTAAGTATGTTTCACCGTGTCTTATGTTTGTAGATAAATTTGCACATCTTCTACACAAGTGTGTTAACCCAAATGTGCAGTCTTTGTGTAACATGTGTTTCATTGCATGCGAGTGTCTGCATCCCTCCCGGGGCTTTAATTAGTTTCTCCTGTGGTAATTGCATTGTCAGTGTGATTAGTCTTGTTGCCACGGCAGCACTGCCAGGTATCTACATATCTGATGTGAAAGAAGTGTTGCAGCTGTGTTTCTGCTGATTTTTGGTTCATGTAGAAGTGGTTTTATAAATAAAGCAAGTACGCCAATGATTGCAACAGCTTGCTAAAATACTCGAACCATTGACTTTAGCATAGAACTTGCTGGATTTTCTGCCATGCATTTTATGTATATTCAATTTATATTTTGATTGTTTTGACATTGATTCAAATATTGAATAGGATACATAGCTAAATATACATTTATTAATTGAATAAATATAATGTAGCACTAGATATGTATACAAGATATAGATCCTAGTAAAGATTTAAATATTTTTAGTCTAAGCAGTGGATTCTTCTTATTTTGTTAAATTCAACATTACACAAAGCTTAATCTTCCCCCTACCTGACGCTATTCTGAAAATTTTACCTGGATCTTTGGAATATTTTTCAAAAAAAAAAAAAGGAAATGGGCTTCTCCACACCTATATGCTGATTCTTCTCAGACTTGGTAATTGCTTCATTTAGGTCAACATTAACTCTTCTGTTTGTGGCATTTGAGTTCTCCATATTAAAAGTTAAAACAAAAAATAAATTAATAAATAGAGAACAAAAGAAAAAAATCAAAGATGATTAAATGTTTTGTACTGAGATGTAAAAGCTTCTGGTGGAAACAGACTCATAAAAAAAACTGATGTAATGCAAATTAACATTTTTTATTCATGTAGTTTAAGTTTAGGAATAATGAATTAATGGCTTTTTCTTCTGTTAATAAACTTTAACGAGTCAAAATTTAAAACTAGGACAACCAGCTTATTTTCTTCAAAGTTAAAATTGTGCATCAGCATCAGTAACTTTCTTCTGAAACCAATATGTTCTTGTAACTTCAAGCTGACAAGTAAAAGGCTGTTGGGAAGAATTGATGGATGATCCAATATCAGAGTTTTAAAATTTGATAAATTTGCCCATTTCCTCAGGTCAGCAGTAACTACTTTGCAGTTTTTGTTCAAATATACCTCCTTTAATGCCCAAGGAACGGAAGCCTTGAAGCTAAACTGTCAAGAAGAAAAATAGTTTCTTCTTGACCAAAAAAAAAGACCAAAATAGTCATTTTAATTTCAGACCATGAGGTCCTTCCAAAGACGACCAACCGTAAAGATTTAGAAGGGAAAATAAAACAAAATATATGTGGGGACAGTTCTACACTTTGAACTAGGAAACACTGTCAGCATTACCAATGAAAGTTTAGTCATTAACTTAAGTTCATAAAGAGTTCCAAGCTTATACAATGTGTTCAGTGACCAGCTTTTCTTTGTGTGTGTGTGTGTGTGTGTCAGGCTTGTAGCAAAATAACAGTGCATTAACTTGGTTTTTATAAATACTGGTGCATCTTCAGATTAACAGTAAGGTGCTAACAAAGTAGCCTCTGACATTCAATGGTAAAATTTGATGGCAGGAGTTTTACAAATGAATTTATCTCAAATTCATTCATGTACATTTTGTTGTAAAGGCTCATTTATTCTCCCCTTACAAATGTACATAGGCATGTCCATTTCCAGTGATGGGGATGATGGGATGGATGGATTTGCTATTAGCAGATTTTAAGGTGTGTTTGGATGTCAGTAAAACTGACTTTTTAGTCTTGTTACAAAAAAAAAAACTTAAACAAATACTTAATGCTCTTTTCAGTATTGTCTGTAATATGTTTATATGTTCTTGTTTGCTAGCATGATGAAGAAAAGTCTTCCATTTTACGAAAAGCAAGTCTTGACATGAAGTGTACACGCTGGGTGCTGGAAGTCCAACCAGCTGCAACTGTTTCTCATTTTTATATATATTTCTGCAAGGGTCATATTTCTGCCTTTGCAGAAAAGATCCAAGCAAAACATCATTGCATTAAACTTAAACTAATCATGAGGTCATTGATTCGCTGCTTGACCTCTTTTGGAAGGCTTTAGGGCAATGGTTCCCAACCTGGGGTCCAAGACCCCCCAAGGGTATCCCCCAAAGAGCTCAGGGGTTCCCAAGGCTTTCCACATTCAGAGTCATAATATCCACACACTGTCTCTGTTTTAAGTAAGAAAAGTAAGGCTATATGTTGTTTATTTAACTTTGGCTTTATGGGAGGACAGGACTCAGCCAGAATACAGTATTTATAGTGAGAATCTCACTTTTAAAAGCATAAAACCAGCATGGTTTTAGCACACAGTAGGGCAGGGGTCCATGGCTTTTTAGTATTCACATGGAGAGGGTCCCCAAGGAAAATAGTTTGGGAACCACTGCTTTAGGGCACCAGCTGCAAGAGGCTCTTTCAAAAGTGAAAATTCTCCACCAGATTGAAATATCATTACAAATTTAAAAGACAGAAAACTGTGACAAGCAGAAAGTAGCACTGAACCCCTGTGTATACTTGTATTTGTATGAAAAGCAGAGGAACTGAAGAACTCTCAGGCGGTTCAGAAATTAAACAAAAGATGCTGTGAAACAGTTCAATGCAAAAAGTGCAACTTTTTATCGCCAAGAAATGGCAATGCAGATGCAACACACAAAATAGAATAGCAGAATAGCAAGTGCTTTGCTGATAAACATTTCTTCCTCCGAGCCTTTTTTCTGCATGATTAAGATGACAATGTAATATTCCACTATGCATCACTCCCAGTGATAACATCAAATACTTCAGTCAGAACTGATATTATTTATTATTTAGTCCAGCCATAAGTTGTTCAGCATTGCTTATTTTTGGTGTCAAAAACATTTCTGGAAAGGTTTCCCCCCTTTTGTGTCTGACTTGCCTTAATCCAGTCCACACTCACAATGGATGGAAAAGTCCCAGTAATGTCTATGCAGGGATACTCACCATACTCTGGCTGACAGGTCTGTGTTTTGCTGAATCTCTTATGAACTGACCTACATGACCTGCCAAAGAATGATACCTGCTCTTTGAATTTTTCTGAAAATGTCACCTTCCTCTTGGGAGAAATGCACAACAAGGTTGGATGGGAAGAGTCAGTAAACAACAACTCTGGTGTCTCTAGAGATGCTCTTCTACGCTTAGGTTCAGATTGTTGCCTTGCTGAAACCTAAACCATTGCCCAACACTCAGATCCTGTAAATGTGTATTTATATAGCATAAGGTCATATTTTTCTGCATTCATCTTTTCTTCTATTGTGATATATCTCGTAGTATACCATGTTTGACTGTGAAGGGGATATTGATGAGATGATCAGTTTCTGTTTCATTTTTTCTCTTTTTTCTTTCTTTACAAGCTTGAAATAAAGAACATAGAAAACTTCCATAAGTACTAAAAAGTCAGAAATCTATTAAATTAATGGAAATATCTGCGTGTGCATTGGTTTTTTTACATGCATATCAGAGACTTTAGAGACACCCATAAAACCCAAATTTGTCTGCATGAGATCCTGAACATAGTTGTAGGTTAAGCTTTTTAATAAGGTGCTGCAAGTGCTGTTTGAACAGTGAGACAAGGAAAGGCTTAATAACGGTGCAACGGAACTGCACAGAAAACTTTGATAATTGCACCATGTTGTGCTGTACCACGCCGACTCAGATGGTTCCATTAGAGCACGGGATAGAGGCTGTTTGGATGCTGTGTATGTGTGTGGGATATAGTTTCCCCTTGTGCTCTCAGAGGCTGGTAATTGGGGAGATACAGCGAGATTGCTGACACATGACTTGTTCTAGCTGGGAGGGCTGGATCCTGCTTTTCTTCCATTCTTTCATTTCATTCATGTCCACTGGGCAGAGGAGCACAGACCAGAGAACAAAGCCTGTTAAATCACACAGCACCAATTTCTAGCTGCTCCCACTTAACCAGCCTTGGATTAAATTGGCTTTCAGTTTTGTCATCTCCAAATGCTGGCAGAAGCCACAACTCTCATAATTGTTGGGACTTTATCCCTCATTTTTCTTTACTGCATATGCGAGGCTGCTCAATAAAATAAAAATCAAAATTCTTTTCCCCTGTGATTTTCATAAAAAAAGATGTTCTTTCATAGTTAATGAGTCTTTTTTCCCTTCTGTCAAAGAATTGCTCTTGTTCCAAGTCGTGATGAGGCCCCGAAAATTGTTTCATGATAATTATTTTTGCATGCTGAAAGTTTGCAGATAAAGTTGTAAAGTTGAAATTAATGAATAAATGCATTTCTAACTAAACTTTCTGAAGCTTCCTTAAAAGTGAGGAATTTAATGGATTTTTGTGCAATTATCTTTAAACTCACATGTAGGAAAAATGCCTCTTTCATTTTATGTAAACTGAAATGAATGAATGAATGAACGAATCTTAAAGATGCAGTATAAATTTCAGGTCATTAGCTTGTTGATCTTAAAGCATTATTACAAGTCTGTAAAGACAACAGTCCTTAAAAGCTGTTGTGCAAACATTTACTCTACTTGCAGCAAAGTCCTGTGGGAAACATTTGTTCACCAGTAAGCCTTAAGGAACGTCTGTCTTCTGTTTGGTTAGGTGCTTTTCTTTTCTTCCCTGTGAAGATAGCAGGCTATTGAGGCTGAAAATGATCCTGTGCGATTCACATGTGAAGCTGTGGGGGTGAAACAAACAGTCAAAGGCATGAGAACTAAACAACCAGCTGAAACTCACTATAGAACTCAGTGAAGAAGAAAAAAAATCAAGTACTCCCGATGTCTTAAGTGATAATGCTTCTCTATATTAATTACGAAATGGTCATTAATTCTGTCTGATAAATAAAACAATTTAAGTAGCTGAACAGTTCCGCACAATTTATTTACACAAAATGTCCCATCAGAATAAATCGTATTAGTTTAAAAACAAAACGTAATTTTCAAAATATGTTTGCAATTTTTTTTCTGTCAAGCTTCCAAATGAACATTTCTGTCCTCTGCTTAAAAATACCAATGCCACCTGCCAACCGTGTGTTTTCTGATGATTCATGTCCATACTACTGTTATTGACAAGATGAGAGTGCTAGCAGGGCACTAGACAGTGTTTTATCAATAAAAAAACAGCACTTTACTGTTGCTGTTTTTTTCTGTTTCTTTTTCAGTCATTTCAGCTTGGGTGAGGGGATTTAATGAAAGAAAAATACAGAATTAATAAATAAAGAATAGTCCAAATTGGTGAAATGAAAGGGAAAAAAAACTATAAAATAACAAAAAGAAAAGTGTTGCAGATGTTCAGCATCATTGCTCTGAAGCAGAAAAACTCCAAACTGAGCTTAATGTGGTGTTTTATGTCTTGGAAGGTACAGAGCAGTGAAGCAGTCTAGTTTCAGAAACTGTCATTTTTAGGTGACAGAAAGTTGAGGCAAAAGAGAATTGAATATATTCTCTGTCTGACTCAGAATGAGTCACCAGGCAACACAAAGCAGATAAACCATACAACCTGCCAGGAAAGTCATTACAATGAGTTAAACGCATGTCTTCACCTTATACCTCCTCCGCCTTCCTTCCACTCCCACAGTCCTCCACTCAGCCCTGTCTTCCACTTCTCCACCCACCCTTTAGATCTCCCTCCTGCTGTCACTACTTTCGTACACATACCTGATTTAAGGTTCTTTCACCCTTTTTCCTCTCTGATCTTCCAGTATCCTCGGCTACATTTTTACCATTAGCTATTGAGACTTGAAGCTCATGTTCTGAATCAGTGATGTAGAAATCCTGAAATTCATGTAATAACCCAGAAAAATATTACATGTCCTTCTTTGTAATTTATTTTTAATTCTTGTTAAGGTCCTGCTACAATAAAGTGATTTTCTGTTTGGTCTTTTTGTAGAAATGCCTTACATCTCTTTTTTTTTATCACAAGGACAAAAAAAAAGATAGTATAAGAAAAAATAATAAACCACTGATGCTGTTTATATGTCTGTCTGTGCTCATCTGCTAGACAATGAGAGTACAAATATGGCCGTCACATCCAATTATGACTGCAATACTAATCATTTCAGTTGGTGTGAAGGGACTTTCTGTCATTACAATAACAAAGTCATAAAAAAAACACGCAATTTAACATTTAGATAAAATGACAAATATCTCAGTAAAATGCTAAATTTGCTTATTGTTTGTTTTTCTGATATTCACAGGAAGCACTCGCTTTGGGATACCTTCCTCCTTAAAATGACATTTATGTGACTATATGCCTTATCTTTGGTTTGCTGTCTTAGCTGAATAGAAGAGGCGACACAGAGCACAGAGATTTCACTTCATTGCTCTACTGAAACATAAACTTAGGGAGTGTTATTAGCTAAGGGACTAATGCAGATTACAACACTATTGCCAAGGTTTACTTGTGTCAGTTTTACTAATCTGACACAGAAGCGCTCAGGTTCATGTTGCACTCTTAGAGCTAGTTAAGTCGTGCTCTGCAACCACATCAGAAACCATCTGTGTTTAATGGGTTTCCATAAATCAAACAGCAGAGTGGACATTTTTACATAAACATAAGGGATGCAAAAGCTTTCAAATACTAGAAAAATGGTCTATGTTGTTCTATTTATGTGAAAGTACAACAAACAAGTTTGAATGGTTAGATGGCCAATTAAAATAAAAAGAAAAATGGATGAGAAAACGGTGACAGCCACTTTTCTACGTGCCATTTAAGTACACTTCCCAGTCTAATGGTGAAAAGTAACATGTGACAGGAATTATGCTTTTTTTTTTTTTACATTATTGTTGCTTCAATGTGCCTTTTGCAGCTGGAACTTATCATGTAAGCCAGACGCAGATTTCAAACCGTCATTAGACACTGTAGGTGAGTCCATCTTGATTAAAGTTGTACTTAATAAAGGGGTTTTAGTCCCTAACCATGCCTATTACGACCCAGTTGGTTTTTATGTATCGCCAAATAGCATCACAGGAAATGATAAGTATAGTTATTATCGATGTTAACTGACCAATGTTTAACTTATCTTGAAATAAGTAAATAGTTCCTATACTTGTGAAAGAATACAGCCAATGGCTGACAGCAAGCATTAATCACAAAAAGGAGACTTCAGAGTTTTAGAATGACTCATCTCGTCGCTGAAACTCGGCCATTTTATGTTTTAAATCTCATCCTTTTTCACTGTCACGTGAACAACCTGTAAGACACGGGTCAGCTGAAAGGCCACAGTTGTGCACGTTGATACACTGATTCCAATTAGTGTCAGGGTTGGCTTTGGTCTGATTTCAGTGCAACAAGGGCTGCTGCTGCTGCCATGCTGGTCCCACTGAGCTGGACAAAATCCATCAATTTAGCAGCTGAATCCATTTTAAAGGGTTTCTCTCTGATTTCCAACAAGTTCTTTCAGAGAGTTATTCAAAATGACTGGTGGTATGAAAGGGTTTTGGCTCTGCTTAACTGAGCTGCAGGATGGAAACGGTGCACAAGGGTAAATTCACACTTTGTTATCAGAGAGAACTTTGTTGATCTTGTGAGGAAATTTTTTTTCTTGTTTTAAGAATATGTTTTCCACACTTCAGTCGCTGTCCTCAAACAAGGAACTTCACAAAGACTAAGATAAGTTATTTTCGGAAACACGGTTTAATGTATTTTTTAAATGAATCTTGGTTCTTTGGGCTCATCAGATTCAGATTCCAGAACACACTGAAGCAGCTTTCAGCTGAGTGTAAAGGAGCTTGTAGTTTTTAATGGGCAGTAGTTCCCTGTCAACTGAAAACTAAAACTAAAGATCCCCTCTGTTGCATCAGTATTGAGTTCTGCCATTTAATAAAATGGCTAAAATGGTTTTTAGTACAGATAAAAAGCCCATATCAACCGGTGAACTGGTGTGGCATCCTCAGTGAGGAAGCTGTTCTACATTGTGAGTTTACCCAAAAAATTGTTCTTAACCCTTTGAGTCCTATGCCTGTTTACAGGCCTTTGCTCAAAGATTGCATCGCCATACTGAAATGAATGTATCTCTGCAAACACAAGGTTTATTTGAATTCTTGAACTGAATTTGAATTGAATTGAATTCCCAGTTAAAGGAAATTTGTTGAGATGTGTAATTATCAGTGTGTGTTACTGCTGAAGAATTGATATCGATGGCACATAGCACAAATGAAAAGAATTTCATATCCCCTTTGGTCTGAAGCAGCTGTAGCTCTAAAATTATACCAAATTATAATACAATACATGAACATGACAAATAGCTGAGAACTGATAACGAATTTGGATATTTTGATTATTTGAGGACATCAACATGTTGACTGGGTGCACGTGTGGCTGGTAATATTTAGTTAGTTGTACTAGGTTTCACATGGAGGTTTTTTTCTGTCCCTCTGCAATTTAAAGAAATGATTTAAGGTCAAACAGGGTCCTAATAAGAAACTAATATGACATATAGTTTTCTTGATAGTTTTAGCTTGAGGATAACCAAACTCTTAATCTATCTGCTGCAGAAAAAGATGTTTATACACATCAATAAATGAAATGTTTTTAATAACCTTCATTTCAGTCTGCTGAGAAAACTCACACAAGCAGTATCATTCACTTAGAAAATCCAACTTTCACTGAGTTTAAGTATGGCACGCTAAAAGTGAATACAAGATTCCTTTACAATCACTATGTGGTCTTATATCCAGGCCTCTGCTTTGTTGCTGCCAGCGTCTGTCTCTCCTTTGTTTCACACTTGTAAGCTCTCGGGAGGAATCAGTGGGAAACGGAGACGAGTGAAACTGAGTGCAGTCTGTCCAAGCTAAAGATATCTCAGGATCTCTCTTATACTGTCACTTTTACTTTCTATCTTACTTTATCTTACTTTGTTTCCCTTATGTGTCTTACACTGCATGAAGTTTAGTTCAACCAAAAGTTTTACTATTGGATGTGCAAAGAGAGAGAGAGAAAAAAAGGATGTTGCCTTTAGGTGAACTATTATTTTCCTATTTATTTAGATAAATAAAAGGAATAATGAAACAATACAATTCCCATCTGGAGATTAAAAAAATTAGTAAGTTGTCTTGTATCCTTAAGAAAAGTGACTAGCCATGCCAACTGCTTCAGGTTACCACTGTTTGCTTTAAAATTTACAAGCTGACTAAGCTAATTAACCACTGCCCTTAGTTCTTAGACATTAACAATGTCAGTGCTTCATCATTTAGCTCTGCATGAACAGATAGTAGCAGTTTAATGCATCCCTGGTGGCTACAGGGACAAATGTTTCATCTTCATGGTTTAAGCCAATCCCAAATGCTAAAGCTTAGAAATCCCAGTGTAAAAGATGGTAATAGTATCCCCCCACCCCCTTACATAGACCATGTGAGGGGTCTATGTGAAGGGCACGCAAGCTTCAATCCAATAAACCAGAAGAACTCATTACAGAAATCAGCAGGTTATTAAATGCCTGCAAACACAGCAGCTGTAAAGCTGATTACAAACAAAAAGAAACAGAAATATTGTGGTAACATTGTGGTGCTGCAGGCAGAGGCCAACAAGTTGTTCTACTGATTGTGGTTCATTGTTGTGTTACTTGTACGTCACAGTTTAAGAGAGCTACATAAGCCTCTTTAATTAGTAGTTTAATGGGAATGTGGTTTATATAACCTTTAAGCTTTAGCTTTTTTCACATTAACCTGTGCACTTAGCACCAGGACACTCGAGGCCACAGTTTGATGATCAGCTTTGCAGGTGTTTCGTTAGACTTGTGGCTGCGTGTCTTGGACACTCAGGTGAAGAAAATGGTTGAGCTGATCACCACCCGATTGCTCCGTTGGTGGGGGAGGTTGCCAGGTCCAAACATGCTGTGAGGGTCTGATGAGAACATCTAGCAGAGTCCCCTGTCAGAAAGAACTTCAATTTCCACCTACAGCAAAGTTTCAAACATGTCCCAGGTGAGGTGAGGGGGACATTGAGGCATATGCTATGTTCCACGCCTCCATTGTTAAGATGGAGCTGTGGCTGTAAGGTGGTTGGTGTGTTTCATGACAGGAACACCAAAACTCATTGGTGGACATTGTCAGTGGGGTGTGCTGTCATGCTGAAAGAGTCCTATCGGGCCATTTTGGCCTGTGGGGCTCCAGAGGCAGCTGATGGTATCGGTAGGCTAAGAGCAGTGTGGCTTTGGTGCTTGCTGAGGAAGAAACTCGAGTGTGAAAAGAATTCAGTCATTGAGAATTTCTTCTGGATAGCTTAGAGGAGATTCTGGTCCACTATCCAATGGCCCAGGAGGGGGAAGGGTGCAGCATCAACTGTTTGGGGATGAGGTGCTGCTGACCTTAAGACAGTGGGGGTCAGTGGAGGGAATACTTTAAAGACCTCTTCCATCCCACTGACATCTTCCAATGAGGAAGCAGAGTCTGGGGATTTGGAGGTGGGCTCATCAACCTTTGGGGCTGAGATGGTTAAAAGTCTCCTCTGTGGCAGGGCCCTGGAGGTGGACGAAGTACTGTATGCCCAGGATTGCTCAAGGCTCTGGCTGTTTTGGTTTAGACAAATCAGAAAACTAAAGAGTTCTGCAAACTGCTTTTGTTTAACTAAGGCTAGATTACATACTGCATGTTAGTGAGCCAGAGTCTGTTTTGCATAAATTTATCATCCATGTTTTGTTTATTTGTAAATCCTCTATCCAAATGTTCTCTAACCGTGGCTTAGTAACTGTGGTGACATAAGGAGAATGTGATGCTGCTAGAGTAAGACTAACAGTTCTTTCATTAATTATGCATGAGTGCAATACATGCAAATTACTTGGAAAAGTTTGACTTCAGGGCAAAAGCTACTGGAAACTTAGGCAAGCCAGCCCAATTATGTCATTAGTGTGTGAAAGGAAAAAAGTCAGAAACTGTATCCACAACTTAATTTATTCCAATGCAGTTGTCACGAAAATAGAAAAAGCAGCTCTGTTTAACTCACCAAGCTGTTGGACTTACAGTAAAGGTATCAAACTAAGTAAACAGCTGTTCAACATTTGTAGTCTATGGATGTTTGAGTTCTTACCTACTTAATTCCAGTGTGCACTTCCTTGTCTTTGCATTATATATCACTGTGTAGCCAGTAGATGTGTATGTGCAATTAGCCATGTGTTGGTGTGTAACTATATATTGGATCTCTTTGTGTTTGTGTGTAGGTGTCCAATAATGTCTGAGCATTAAAGAAAATGTTCTAACATTGATCCAAGACCACAAATGATGGCCCCCTCAGCCACTTCACAATGTTGTTTCTGTGTATGTGCAGAATTGTGTGTGTGATAGGCTACAACACACAATCAATACAACAAGAGGGATGTAGAGAATGAGAAGTATTTAACAATAATTGTAGGACAAAGGGCTCCACTAAACCACTGTAGCTGCTGATTGCATGCATGGAAAGGCTGTTTGTGTATAATTCCACAAGTTAAGCGTCAGTAACTTTTCACAGTTTGTGCAACTGCCTGGTCAGTAGCATCACTGCTGCACATCGGCTGTTGGTGCTGATGAGTAACTCCTTCAGCAAAATGTAATGCAGACTTATTTTGCCCGAGGTGAATGGAATGACTGCCAAGTCAAACTCAGCAGTATGTTCACCGCTGAGCATTTAAGTCATAAACTAACAAGAAAGTCTGTCAAAACCCAAAACACAGGTTGTGATCTGGGGCCATTAGGAATATATTTCAAAGCGAGTGTTGAAAGGCTGATGATTAGTTGATTAGATATTGATCATGGGTAAAACAAAGGAATAAGAAGCAACAGACAGTAAATGCATCACCTGTCAAATAAACAAATAGAGGAATATATTGGTATCACATCTTTAATAACCAAATTTTAAACAACTAAGATTCTTACATGTTCAAACAAATTCACCAAACGATTGACTTTCCTTTCGTATCTTAACTTTAAAATTTAATTCCCACCTCAGTTTTCATGCTTTACAGTGCGAGAGGAGTAATTCCAACAGTGTTAAATACATGCTAAATTTCCAAGTGTTTACCCAAATTTACTGACTGATGAGGCAGTATTATACCAATAAAGAGTAAATAAGCTATTTTGATAAAGATATTTTATTACTCCCAACAGTGCTGATTTTTAACACTTGAATCCAGAGTATTATTAGCAACACAAGTTATAAGGACAGAAACTATCATCTGCTAGACCAAGATCAAGACCAAGACCATTACATCGTTGCATCAAATCAGAATAAGTAAAAACAAAAACATGCTACCCAAAAAGACTATTTTAGAAGCTTTATCCTATATGCCAGTCTATTTAAGCAGTCCCAACCCTTCCTACACCTGGGCTTCCTTGGAATTTTCATAAATCCAGAATCCTCCTGACAGCAACGTTTTCCAATGGATTTCCCGAGACATGAAACCCCAGTTCCTTTACAGTCAGGAAGCTTGTGAATGCAGAATACAGCGATTTGCAAATCTCATAAAACAATATTTATTCAGAATATAACACAGAAAACATATCGAATGGTAAAAGTAAGACTTTTGACTGTTTCATGACAAATCTTTGCTCATCCAATAAACTTTGTAAAAGGCCAGCCAGTTCCTCCGAGTCTGAGGTAACATGCACCCAGGGTGTTTGCAGTGCTTTGATGGCTTTTTGCTCTCTGGACACTGTCGGGTTACTAACCAGATCAAAATCAATTTCATGAGTTTGCTCAGTTGAGCAGATGTGACATCTCTGGGCCATTGCGCTGCCAGAGCAAATAACCAAGAGTGCTGTTGCTTCAGTGGTGTTACTGTAGTTCTTTTTGTTGCCAACTTTAACTTCCTTTAAAAAAAAAAAAAAAAAAAAGTACAAAAAAAAAAAAAGAAAAGTGTAATTTCTCACCTTAAGTGTTTTAGCAGCACTTCTATTTTTCACTGAGATGTGAAATGACAGAAAACCCCAGGAGTTCACGAGCCAGTTAGCAGCTCTCAGACTAATGTGTGATCTTAAATTAGCTGTGGCTCAATATAAGTCTTAAGATTAAAAAAAAGCATACCCAGGGCAAAAAAATGTCCAAAAACTTTAACCTGTACAATTTGCTTGTTTAATTTGGTTTTACATTAAAAGTTTAAGAAAGGAAGTATTATCTCAGACTGAGAGCTAAAGCTCCCCTACAAAAACAGCAAAGTAAACAAGCACAATACAACAAAAAGAATAGTAAAGGACAGACAGAAAGACAGAACAGAGCCTGCTCGAACTGAAGGAAATCAGAAGGTGAAACGCAACTAATCACATTAATCACACTAATGAGGATCATTTTTAATTGAAACAGGTTATTCATCAGGGTTTGAGTTTAATAATCCTCTTGTACTTTTAATTTACTGGAAGAGACCTGCACATGTTCATGCATCCTTTTAGTGGGCAATCAAAATATGCCTATTACACACGCACACAATTAGCATTTGTTTTCAGACTCACTGATTTGATTCCTTCACAGTCCAAACACCCAGAGTGTGGCATAAACACTAACAATAAACCTTCACCTGCATGCTTGTATGCTCTGGCCTTGTATGTAATTTAAGAAACGCTGCCACTGATTACCACATTCACATTTTAAATATGAAATTCTGCACCTAGCAACAGCTGTTAATATACATTCAGTTAATATTCTGTAGTTGAAAATAATTGAAAATATTGTTAGCCTTTATTTAATAGGAATTATATGAAAATATGAAAGTGAACAATAAAAGGTCCTTTATGTATTTTAAGTCTTTCTAAAACAAGATAAGTTTATTCTTTTATAGTGTAAACACTGCATAATTCTGCTGCTGCTTGTTTGTTTTTTGTTGTCGTGTGTTTTTTTTAACCCTGGACCAGGAGTCTTCACCATGTAGCTCACCACCAGTAACAAGGCCCTTTCCAGTGGCTCTCCAATGGGTCAATAATACAACACAAATTTGAAGTGTTACTTTGGAAAAAACCACAAGAGGCAAATCGGGTCAGGTGCCAGGTTGCTGGTAAAAATGGCAGCAGCAGAGTTCAGTCATGTCAGTAAGAGGCAACAAATGAAATCTGGGGAAACACTTCTGTCTCACAAATGTGAATGACAAGTCTGTGTATCTGATCTTTGGCATGAGCCTGGCAGCAGGTAAAACATGCAGTGTGGAGCGGTATTTCACCAAAGTTCACAGCAACTTCTGTTGGAACCCAGCAGGAAACAGCCTCCATAAAGAGAAGGAAGGTAAAAGAGCTGAAAACTGCATTTTAAAAACGACAATCTCTATTTCAGAATATGGAGATGTCCTCCTTCACGTTGAAGTCAGATGGCTGAGCCGAGGTATAATATGACAATGCTTTATTTCCTTGCTTGGTGGCATCTTGCCATTTTGAGAAGCTGGAGCTCTGTGTGACATTTCCTGCCAAGTCCTTCCTGGATGTGGATTTCAGTGAGTTGTAAGACGTATGGCTGAACTTTTCGGTGTTGATTCAGTGGAAACGGACGTCTTAAACCTCCTAAACAATGTCCAGCTAAAATCTCAGCAGCTTTCACAGGGTTTCTGGAGTTTGGTAGAGCAACACATGAAAATCTTCACCACGCTGCTCTAAAACTAGCTACTTTGTTTGGATTAAAATATCTGTGTGAATTTGGGTTTTTTGATACAAATGTCATAAAGTTGAAGTACAAACACAGACTGATAGATGAGCATTTAAATGACTTCATCAGACTTAGACACTCAGACGTCCTGTACCACACATGTCACGACAGCATTCAGATGTGGACTAAATATGTAAAGAATGGTGTCATCATCATATAAATGCATGAAGATATAGCTTTTTGTAGAATTTTATTAATATGTTCTGATCATGTTTGTATTGTAGTTACCCGTGTACTTTCAGATCAGTTGGAATCTGATCAATCCCAGTTGTATTTTATGGAATGAACTATGAACGTTTTACACTAAGAAAGGTTAACCTTTTCAACAAATGCAATGCACCTGCACATCCTAGCAGAAACATCCTCTGTCCTTGTTATCAGATGTAGACTCTCTTGTCCAGCCTGATAGTCTGAAAATCCCGTATCTAACACATATACTTCAGAATACACTCTTGTGATTGAGATGTGACGATAAGTGTATAAGATTTTGATTGAGATGTGACGATAAGTGTGTAAGATTTTAAAAGAAAGACATAAAAAAAATTGGGTGATTATTTTAAAGCATAGAGAATCCTGTGTGGGGTTTTGCTTGTGAAACTTTTAGACTGCTATTGCCCTTCAAATACTTTCAGAAGTTAAAATCAGCAGATCACAGTAACACTTAAGTGAAGTTGTAGTGTAAAGCTGTGAGCAGTTGCTTCTTTACCAGAATAATCTATTTACACATTAAATGAGATCCTTTGGGTAAAGCATGCACGGCAACTTCCAACAAAGAATGCAGTACACGCTGTCACAGTCTTTATGCTACACTACACAATGTTCGGATGACAAAAAGGGACATTTGAGAGGCTACTGGAAGCCATGTTGTCATTGCTGATAAATCCCTTTGGACACACACCCTGAGTAAATACAAAGAGGATGGGGGGTTTGCTCGAACATCAGGTGAATTGCTAAATTAAAATGTACAGAGGACATAAAGTTAACAATACAAATGTATTTTTTTTAAGGCCAGGACAAGGTCAACTATCGGGAGGTCAACCATCATGTCAAAACCACTGAATCATAAAACTGAAAACTGCATGCACACACACTGACAGTCACAAACACACGCGTACTGACAGAGGATATCTGGTCTGACAATGGCATGCTTGCAGGTTCTGGGTGTGCTTTACTTAGACTTTTCTAACAAGGGCTGATTAAAAATGCACCAACTGCCCACTAACACGCACCTACCAGGCTTTCTAAAACTCAATATGATATTTATTTTTCCTGTCAGCCCCTCTGCAGCTCTCATTTATGTTCCTTACTTTTGTTTTCCAACAGTACTTCAACTCTGCATATAAAAAGTGACTGAGGTGTTATGAAATTACTTGCTCACCTGCTAAATAACCAAGACCTGACAAATTAAACTGGGAGCAATAAATGAAATAAAATAAAAAATACTAACTTTTATTATGTTTTTGTAGCCATATTTTTTTAATCTGTCTGCTAATCATTGTTCTAACGCTTTTACAGTTTACTTTTCACAATGGCAGGTTTTAGCTTTTTCCAAAGGTTTTCAATGGGATTTGGGTCAGGTTTCGTTTGAATAGTAACTCTTTTTCTTTTCAGCCTTGTACTGCTCAATGTGTGCGTCATGGTGAAAGACCCAAATCAGTCACCTCATTTTTGACAGTAAAGGACATTTTATTCTAAAACGCCTTGCCACTCTTCTGATCATTAATCATTCTTTTTACATATTCAGTACCTTCAGCATTAGAGGCCTCAAAGGAAGTCCCACGTCATGATGAAATCATCATGTTTTGTTCTTTTCTTTATGGACTTCATTTTGTTGATGCACAATGAAGAACTACGTTATTTTCCTCTTGCCATGAACCTCATCAGTAAAACACAGTAGCTTAGCTTTTTTGCAAGCGTTAGTTTTTCTTTAATTTCTATCCTATGAAACTCACCTGAGTCATTTGTCCTGTGAAAAATGTCCACGTGACAGAGCCACATTTTAAAATCTGAACTTGTTGCCTTTTCTTTGATTATATTTGTTTAGTTACAGGCTGGGAGGAAGCAAATGTTGTGAGATTCTGAAACTAGGAGCTACATCACATCACAATCACTCACAATGCTGTTTTCTTAAAGGGCAAAGCTCAATCAGTAACCATAAGAAAAAAAAAAACTTTAATTTGCATAAGTTGCATAGATATTTTTTCCTCAATTTATTCATTACAATATTTCTTTTAAAAGCAACTAATAAGTCCCCTGCTTAATTTAAAACCTACATGCCCACGTAATCAGCCAACATGGCTCACAAAGAAAGCAGTAAGTCATTTTACAGTTTATGATGAATCTATGTTTAGTTAACTTTATGTACCCAGCAATCCACATTGACCAGCTGAGCCTGACTGACAGTATTTCCCTCAACAGACACGTCAGCAATCTGTTGGCAGTAAATGCATCACAACTGGCAGTTAAATCCAAACAAAATCCAATATTACAAGTAACATAATTGACTCAGCCTGTGCTGTCTGCATGTTTTATGAGTTTAGTTTTGCAGAGTTATTATGTTCAACTCCTTCACTCACACTGATACACACTTGATACAGTCATTTGTCATTATAATGAACTAAAGAGTCAGAAGGTTTATCAGTCTGCTGCAGTGTAAACATTGCTAGACACGCACATGCATGGCACACACCACCACTCACGTATGCATTTGTCTCCTGGAGTGTAGCAGGATTGTCTAACCACATTTATTGATGATGTTATTAGAGGAAGGAAGAGTTGAAGGAGTTACAATAAAAGGAAGATAGAGGACTTTTAAGTAAGGCAAACTGACAAAGTGCAAACACCGCCAGAGGCACACTCAGTCTTCAGTTAGATTGTTAATGTGTTGCTGATCATACTTCTGTCAGCAATCTGGCTGTCAGAATATTTAATACAAAAGATTTTATTGCTCACTTGTAGTCATTGCAGCAGCAGAGCTGTCATTGGATCGGCTGTATTGTGTCCAATAAGTAAAATTAAGTAAAATCCTGCTTCTTTGATCTTTTCTCCTCCTGGGCCATTGTGGAAATGACATTGATGAATATTTATCAGAGGTATTCACCTGACCTTTTATAGCAACCAAATGGGTGGGACAGAGCTCTCTCTCACAAGCACCAACTTGAGAGCTGATTATGATTTATAAATGGAAACAGTTATAGCGTGTACACTCTTTAACGAATCCAAAGTTTTTGTATGTAATCAGTTGCTGTAGTGATCTTTCCTACATACAGTCTTATAAATGAAGCCCCTGGAGTCCTTTGCTGTGTGCCATTCCTCTTCCATGTACTTTTAATAAAAGAAAAACACAACATGGTTCTATGCAATCATTTTCCAAAGGGTCATAAAACATTTACCTGCTCCATTCAGATCACATTTTTTAATCATTTGGAAAAGTGATGTGATTCGCCATAAAATTCAACTTAAATCATTATTTAATCAGGGAAGAGTAGAATAGTAATCGCTTAAAAAAAAATTACAGTTCGACAATGAATTTGGTCATTTCATCAGTAATTTTGTAAAACTGTAAAACCTGCTGTGCAAACGGATATTTCGCACTATATGCAGCATTCCTTTGTGACGCGTCCTGCATCATGTTGTTTTTCATTCTTTCTTACTCATACTTTTTTTCCTGCAGCAGATGATTAGGACATTTTCTTTCTGAGGAAGCATGACTCAGCAAAATGCTGAAGCGTCTGATTGATTTATTCAACCAAACCTACATGAAGACATTATTTTCTTCTGCTAAACCCGGCTGAACTCCATTCTGTTTTGTTCTACTTCAAGAATTTGCATCCTTGTGGACTCTGATTTATGAGCAGCTAAACATTTGTAAGAGGAACACACATGCTGATACATAGAGGAGTATATGGAAATGAATAAAGAGTTTTGGTGTACATAAAACAGACTTGAAATAAAACCCCTAAAAGCTAGAGCATGCACACATACCCACAATTCATTGCTGTCATTTGCATGGAATCCTAAAACTCACACAAACCTTTTCCTCCCTAAGACTACACGATAATATTGCACCGAGTTCACTGTAAAGAACTTATTTTGAAGTACACTAACCTAAATTTGTCAATTCATAAAGTGATGCAATCATTTTATAGCTAAAATGTATTATCTGAAAACTTTTCTTGATGTCAGCTTCTTGTTTATTATTTTTATTGAGATAGTATCTGTCCAGATAAAGGGAGACATGGATATATTCTACAATGGTGACAATGTGTTAGTCAAGCTGAACTTGAAGGATACTACAGAATATTTAGACTACTAAAGCAGTCTATAATCAGTGTATGTACAGTAGGTGAGGTGGTGCACTTTAAGATGTGGATGTAAAGGACTTGCAAACATTGCATAAGGAAGGACACTAAAACGGAAAAGTTCTAATGAATGGTATTAGGTGTAAAATATAAATTGGGCTGCAAAAGGTGTTATGTTAGGAAAAAAATAGTTGTTTATCCATTACTGGAAGATTAGTGCATACGAGTTGAAAAAATACATTTTGATACAGAGATCTGTCTGTTATGTTAAAAACTAATTTCTTAAAACGTTTAATTAACATTTTTCTAAACAATTTGTTTTCATTTCAGATGGTTAAAATGGACTCAAGTTGAGTTCTCAGTTTGGTGCAAAGTGGCCTTAATCTAGTAATCTGGGGTTGATTGCTTTTGTCTGTGCTTACATAGGGAAATCAGCTGTGTTTTTGAGTAAATTCCCTCAGTGAAAAACCATCAACTCATCCCCTTTCTCAGGGGAAGATGTTCAACACTGAAAATAGCCGTGGCAAAGTACCAATGAGTTTAAATGCCATCAGTGAGTTTGAGTGCCAAGTCAATGTGCTGCATTCTGAGAGAAATGTGGTCAGCATTGGTAAACACCTGGAAATAGAAACGTTTCCTCCACTGCCACTTCTCCTTTTTGATTAATGGAATATATAGGTTGTGTGAAATCCATTGGATAATTACTGTCAGTCACATTTTCTAAAATGATCCTGCAGCAGTAAAGGCAACAGAAACTCCTCAATTAAAGTGTATTTTAATCTTTCTACTTGCTGCCATCACCATCAATTATTAATCAGTGCTCATTTTCTTCCACTTCCTCAACACTATTTAATCTATAATTAATTTTCTTAATCTCTTCAATTTAGACTGAAATTTGAATTCCTTCCATTTATGAGTGAAGAAATATCAGTTGTCCCAAATATGACACCTGATGTATATGTCTGTGTATATATATATATATATACATTTAGTTTACACATTCATTGTCAAAACCAGAACAAAATTAAACTAAAGCCATGTTAGTATAATAATGTAGGAGAGTTCCCCATAACTGACCACATTTTTTTTTTAATAGAATCTCAGGATGAAGTTGCCTACAGCAAAAGAGCAGCATTTATTAAAAAGATCTAAATCTGTTTTGTAAACAGATTTAAATCTCTAACATACACGGTGCCCAGTGCCTGAGGGACTAAACTCAAAATGTTATTTTTGATCAGAGAAGATGAAATCAGCAATCCACATCTTCCTACTTTTGCCTCCATTCTACTTAATTATGTTCACTAATCCAAGTACAGACAAACAACTACAATAAATGGAAATGTTAGGTCGATGAATATATTACAGCCGAGCTACTGCCAAGGGCTTTTTTATGTGATATCACTTTTTCTCATTGTATTACAAGCTTTTCAAAATCTGCTCAATATACAAAGAGCTGAACTTTACCACTGACACAGCGGAGCAACCATTGATTGGCTATAAAAAGCTGAATGCAAATTAATTGCTTTTGTTATAACAACAGACAGGAAGAGCATGAGCACCCTTCCTTTCACTGTCTTTTTTATTTATTTATTTTTTTTAGCTCAAAACCCCTTTGTATGTGACATTAAACGTTACAAAGCCTAAAATTTCCAGCGTTCTGAACTTTTAATTAATGCAATTAAAGCACTTTGTTTATTTGTTGTGTTAATGCTTGTTGAAATGTTGGAGATACTTTTTTGGCTGTTTTGAATTGCACATATCAGCTATTTGCATTACACTTTACCTCTAACAAACAAGTGTTAATATTAGTGAAGCAGCTCTGCTTTGTTAAAGCACTAAAAACTGCTGGTCTAGACAGCTGTTTGCAGAATTAGTTGTCCAAACATTTCATTGTATTTGATCCAGAAAAATAAAGTGTGAAATTTTCATCCCCATTTTGTGCAGCAAAGTTTGCAGCAGCTGTCAGACGAAAGCGGTGCTGTTTGTGCTGCCATGCTTTTCCTGCTAATAGCTAAATGGGGAACATTTTGATGAGGGTGGTGAGAGGAAAACAAAAACACACCATGTGCCCACCTTGTAAAATTATGGGACTTTTGTAACTTTTCAACTGTGAAATTGTAAAAGTTTTTCTTTTTTTCTTCATGATCTTAAGCAGAGATTTCGGATACATGGGCTTAGAAACAGCAAGGACATATCCCTACCAGTGTCCAGCAAGTCCTGATTCGACCGTACCATTTTCTGTGCCACAAATAGCTGAGAGATCAGTCCTCTCTTCTTATCTGCAACAAGCAGGCTTTGCTATAAGTCCTGCATTATAGCCCATTTCATCAGGATCAGAATCAGAATAGGACTTTGTTGCCAAGTAAGTTTGCACATACAAGGAATTTGTCTTGGACAAAAAGTGGCATAAATACTCATGAACTTGGTGCAGGATATCTCATCTAAAACAGTCAAGAAAATGACAAAAGTAGACACAGAAAAGGCAAATGTGTAAAGGATGAGGTGATAGGCAGGGAGGAGAGATAAATATTAGGTCAGGCAGAGATGCAGAAGATTATCAGACAGTGAAGGTGAAATGGCATCTTTATGGTTAAGGAGAAAAGATTCACTGGGGGGAAATAACGTAGGATGAGAGAGGAGTAAAAGTGAAGAAGGAAGGGGGATTAAATGAAGATAACCAGAGCAGAGGAAAGGAGTTAAATGAGATGCCAGTGTCAAAGTGGGAAAGAGAGGGATGATCTGGAAAATGAGTAAGTTAGAGGGTGGGGTATGATGTGAAGATGAAGTGTGAGGGAGGATGGAAAGAAAGAGAACTAGGAAATAAAGAGCAAAGAAAGATAGGGTGGATTAGACAGTATAAAGAGTGGGCCACACACATTTTACACGCACACACAGAAACACAGAGACACATGTTATCTCATCACATGGAGAGGTATAGCAAAATTTAGTGAAGCTGTTTCTGCCCAGAGGGGCTCATTTTATCTTCCACGGAACATCAATTCACCCACAACAGGCCGCAAGGAAGACATGTCCAGAAGTGAGTGAGTGTGTGTGTGTGTGTGTGTGTGTGTGCATGTAGTGATGTCTACCTTGGGATAAAGAGAACAAGAGACCCAGTAAGAGCCAGACTATAACTATGCTTGTATGATGATCTGGTTTTATCTTGACCCTCCAGTAAGCTAACAAACTTTAATGTTTGACATCTTCTAGATTTCTGTTTCAGTTTGAACTGAGTTCCTCCAAATGATTCAGCTGAATTTGAATTGTTTAAAAAACAAAATGCAGTTCTGTTCACAGCTCTGTGAAGGTGGTATACGTCTTTATGAAGCGCTATCTGCAGTCATGTGACAGATGGTCTGATGTGGTGTGCTGAGGGCCGCCCATCTGTGTGTTTGTGTGTGAGATTATAATTCTTAGCCAAAGGGGCCAGGAGACATGCTTAATGCTTTACTGTCTTTTCTGTGTCACACAGGTGCCAGGGGTACCTGGATACAAGTTAAATATTACCAGGAGACATCATTTATTTCAATTACAGTTTCCAAATTCCGTCTTTCCCTCCACAATTCACACAAAATTAGGTTTTTAGGAAGGAATACTCTATTGATCTAAAGTTTCTCCGCAAGTGCTAATATAATCATGTTTGCATGGAGCTGCTTCTCATCCAGGAAAAGTGAATGCAGCAACATTGTGTTGGTAAAGCTCAGAGCGTTTTTCAGCTTGCAGTTCTTATTTTATTCTAACTGGAGGACTTAGTTTGGGACTGAATTGACACCGGCAATGCAGAGATCACCAGCTTCAGGTGCCTCATTTATCAAACTGTGTGTAGCAAAGTAAACTACAGGTGGCGTATGTAGGTTAAAAGGGAAATGTGGCGCACAAAAATTTTTAGATTTATAAAAGCGTGCACGTCCAACGCCTGTTTCTGTTCATAAATCAGAATCAATAAAGTGGGCACACATGAAGGAATGCCTTGCCCCACCCTTGTGGTGGCCATATAAGGTCAGGTGAACATCTATAATAAATATTCATCACATCATTTCCATGGTGGCCCACAAGAGAAAAAGAGGGAAGAAGTGGCTTTTTTCGGAATGTGAGACAAAGTTCCTGATGATAAAATCGTATTTGGTGGGCACGGCGTGGGCATTGCCAGTGTCAGAAAGAGAAGGGCAGCAGGTGGCAGATGCTGTCAACACCGTGTCAGAAGGCAAGACATGCAAGAGGCATCAGATAGTGCAGCTATATAAAAAATAAATAAATAAAAAAAAAAAAAATAAAAAAAAAGATAGTGCAGCTGGATATCTCAGTCAGCAGGGTATGGAAGCCCATTTCCGTCACTCTGACGAAAAAAAAAACCCATTGTACCTCATTATTATGAGATAGTATCTCAAAATAATGAGATACTTAAGTCATAATTATGAGATACTATCTCATTATTATGA